>PVHY01028344.1:0-15322 GCA_004024945.1 Uropsilus gracilis | reverse complement strand
TTTTTTTTTTTTTTTTTTTTTTTTTTTTTTTTTTTTTTTTTTTTTTTTTTTTTTTTTTTTTTTTTTTTTTTTTTTTTTTTGAGCTGTCCTTTGTTGAGAGTGGGTGTTGAAGTCTCCTACTACATATGTGTTATCATCAATATTTGTTTTCAGTTCTCTTCGTAGCTGTTTTATGAATCTTGGTGCTCCCTTGTTTGGTGAGTATATGTTGATAATTGTTATGTCTTTTTGATGGGTTGACTCTTGAACCATTAGGTAGTGACATTCTTTATCCTGTGTCACTTTTTTTATTTTGAAATCTGCTTTGTCTTCTATAAGAGTGACTACCCCTGCCTTTTTTGGAAGGCCATTTGCTTATAGAATTGTTTTCCATCCTTTTACCTTCAATCTATGCTTGTGTTTTGGGATCAGATGTATATCTTGGAGGCAGCAGAATATTGGGTTCTGTATTTTAATACAGTCTGCAGCTTTGTGTCTTTTGATTGATGAGTTTAGTCCATTGACATTTAGAGTAATTATTGATGTTTGAGGTTCTAACACTGGGTTTCTTGTGATCATTTGGGGTTCTGTCTTAGTTTCTTCTTACTTTTCTTTTTATTATTCATTCTTTTTATTCTTCTGCAGGTTTTGGTCTTAGAGCTTCTTGCAGGAGTTCTTGTAGTGGGGGTTTGGTGGTAGCAGTTTTCTAGCTAGAGGCTTTGTTTGTCTGAGAAGGTTCTAATTTTTTCTTCATAAAGGAAGGACAGTTTTACTGGGTAGAGTATTCTTTGCTGATACTTTTTGTCTTGGAGACGTTTGAAGATGTGGGCTCATTCTATTCTTGCTTAGAGTGTCTCTTCTGAGAAATCTGAGGTCAGTCTAATGGGTTTTCCTTTGTAGGTTATCTGTTTCCTCTCGTTATTCTCATAATTTTTTGTTTGTCTTTTGCTCTTGAAAGCTTTATTATGATGTGTCTTGCTGTTTCTTCTTTCATTAAAAGTTTGGTGTCCTTTTTACTTCCTGTATGTCTATTTTCATTTCTTTCTTCAGATTTGGGAAATTCTCCTCCATTATTTCATTAAAAGCCTTTCAGATACTATGTCTCTCTCTTCTCCTTCTGGGATTCTAGTTACTCTTATGTTTGTTTTCTTTAGGGTATCTGAAAGATCTGTTTTTTTCTTCTGTCTTCCTACTTTGTTTCTCTCTCTTTCTCTTTCTTCATCCTCTCTATTTCTGTATCCTTTAGTGTGCTGATTTGTTCTTCTAATCTGCTTTCCTGGCTTTTCACTGCATTTTTTGAGCTCTTCTATTGCTTCTCTTATACACTGTATCTCCTGCAGCTTCTTACTTAGGGTTTCAATTTCATTTTTCTGTTTGTCAATGATATTGCTCATTTTGCTGAATTCTTTTCTATATTTTTCTGCTACTTCTTTTAGTTTGTTGAAAGTGTTTAACCTCTCTCCCCTCCCCCCCTTTTCCCCTCTTCCTTGGCCTCTTTGAGTGCTTTTATCACATTGATTCTGAGGCAGAATTCATAATGAAGAATTACCCTAACATATGTGTGACCCATTTCCCTACCCTTATTATAATAAGTGATTTTCTTGGTAGCATATGTTGTATTTAATAGTCACTAATTTGAGGACTAGACTTTTAATCTTCAGAACAACCTTGAACCAACCAGTTTTAGTAACTCCTAGAAAATGAACACTATTTAAACCATCATATAACTTTTCTATCTCTTAGAACTCAGCTGATACCAGTACTTCCACTAAATAACTAAAATTCATTTACAGATATGTTACTCCTTTAGTGGAGTTTTCAACAGTTTCCTCCAAAGATTTTATTTGACTTTTACTGATTGCCTGCCTCATCTTTGCAACTGTTCTGTACATGTATTTCTTGCTCTCTCTCTTTCTCTCTCTCTCTCTCTCTCTCTCTCTCTCTCTCTCTCTATGTGTGTGTGTGTGTGTGTGTGTGTTGCTTTTCAATATTCTTATTTTCTGGTAGCTAGAACCTGAAATAAGGTTTCTAAGGTCTAGCAAATTCTAAAGTGGTTGCCACTTGCTCCTTGGAGTCCTGAGCAAAGGAAAATGTTAGATGTGGAATTTCTAGTTAAGGAAAGCAGAAAGAGGGGCCACTCTAACACATATGACATACTACTAGGGAGGTGGCCAAAAAAGGAGAACCACTGGACAGGGAAACACAAGCAGAGCAACAGTCAAAAGGAAGGCAGTTCTCACATATACTAAAGTGTGAACAAATCTTGAAAACATTATGTTTCATTTTACTTCATTTAATGAGATAAAACAGTTACAAAATAGGACCTACTACATGATTTCCTTTATCTGAAGTGCCCACAGTAAGCAAAGCCACAAAGAAAGAACACAGACTGGAAGACAGGGACTAAGAAATGGGGAATAACTGCTTCATGAGTGTGAGGTTTCTCTTTGGAATGAGGAAAAGGTTCTAAATTAAGTATTGGTGATGATGGCATAACTGTCCATATACTAAAGCCACTGAATTGTACACTTTTAATGGGTGAATTTTATGGTATATGTGAATTATATCTCAATAAAACTTTTTAAAAACTGGCAGAGACAGAAGACAGGAATAAGAGAACCAGGAGATCTAGGTGTGTGTGATCTTCAGTTCACCTGGAGTAGCTTTTTGCCTCTTTGGTCTAATTTAACCCATGAGATTTCTAGGCAACTTTGATGTAACTATTTGGATATTTTTAAAAGCAAGATGCAATTAATATTGAACTTGTCCTCAGTTTATAAAGTCAGCTAGATTCAGCAAACATTAAACAAGCACAAACTCTATGTTAGCCACCAAAACTATAAAGAGCTTGATGTCCTTTGACAGATATAAGTAATTAACTAAAAAATAAATTTAAAAAAAAGGAAAAGAGTACAAAAGATAAAAGTGATTCTTTTCATATGATGAAATTGTGCATATTTTCTTTTTTTCCAGTGCTCTATAATAAAATGACTTTTATATAATAATGAGAGGGAAATAAATTTATTAAAAGGAAAGAATATTAGAGAAAAATAAAATAAGTGTGTTCTGTTAAAGCTATGGAAGCACAGAGGAAGAATGAAGCACATCAACCTGAGAAAGTTAGCACATTCACAGAAAGTTAGACAATCATTCAATATTAACCCTAATGCATGAGAATGTGGGGGCTTATAAATATCTCAGGACATCACTTCTTTTGTATTTCTCACTTGAAAGACATGAAAAAGGCTAAATCCTCAGTTTGGGGCTTGCTAGTTTGGGCCTCAGTACTCATCAGCCTCCAACCCTTTTCCACATCTATCCTGGGAGGACTAAGAGACTATAAGGTGGAGGTTATGGATGGGGGAGAAAATTATTCCCTCCCCTACTACCCACCAACTTTAAGCCCCATTTAGGCCTGGCTTTTGTTTCAATATGGGCAAGAAGATTGTTTAAAATATAAAAATATTAAGAACCACTGGGAAGGAATTAGCTTCTGAATGTGGGCCAATGGGTATCACTTCAGACTCTTCAGTTGTTGACAACACACATAACTGGGTAAGACAATTGCTCTCTTGGTTTACTACAGAAGTAAGCAGCTTTGTTATTAATGTATACATAGTGTACAGCAATGTGGAGGAAAGTTTCTTTGGTTGTTATTCTGCAGGAGAAATGACTGTCTTTCTATAGCTGATGCACAGAGTTCATCTACTATTATGAGCTATGTTCACTGCCATCCTTCTGATCCCATCAAACTTTGCCATCTTATTACCCCAGCCTTCTCTGGTAGAACAAAAATTGGCAAACCCCATGTTGGCTCAACTCCATGGTTCACCCTTCTCTCTGCTCTCTGAATTCCACAAGGGAGGAAGTCTACCTGAAAATAGCATCATGTATGAAGTCAAATCTGACCTCAATCAACTCACCAGATAATTGACTGAGAATTTTATTCCAGCTTGCTCATGCTCCATATCTTCCTCTAGCAAATGGGAATAGTAATAATACAGCCCTCATCATGGGATTGTGAGGATACAAATCCCTGACACCATTGATATGAACAAATTTGAGATCATTTTCATTACTTTTCTTAATAGAAACTTGAAATAGCAGTATCCCCAAAAGTAGAGACATTAGTTTATTTAGCTAACAAAGATATATTTATATAATGAAATTACAGTATACATAGATGTTCTATATATCCATATCTACATAACATCTAAATTTTTAAAACTGTCTTAGTTGTACATGACATCGTCAGTTTAACTGTTTTAGAACCCAGCCAAAAACTTAAGGAATATTGCTGATTCATATGAAAAAGTCCAGGGGCAACTCGGTTTTGAGCACAGTTATCCTGCTATACAAATTATACCATCACAAACTTGTCTCTCTTCATATTTTAATCTTTGCCTTTCTTTTTGGTTAAATCATGGTTGAAGCTTTTAGAATATTGCTTAGTTTATAATAAGCACTATAAACATATTTTCTACAATTACCTTAATTAATCCTCCCTACCATCCTGTGCTACATGACTCCTGTTGCTCACTTTTACAGATAAAGAAACCAAGGCAGTTTTGATTTGTGAACATTTTCTTGATCACCTCTCTTAACCATCTTTGTACTGGGCTAGAAAGAAGGTCAAGCCCTGGTTGTGAAGAGATAGAAATCATACATCCTAAATACAAGATAAATCAATGAGTAAAATGAAAGTTGGGTCACTTAATGCCTGGTGGGGACCATACTTAAAATCTGGTTTTGTTTATTTTGTTGTTGTCGTTGTTGCTTTTGGTGTGTGTTTCAAGCAAAAAACGAGCTCTTCCTTCTATAAGTCTATTAATTGCCCTGATTCAATGAATTTGTGCTTTGATATGTTGCTGGGGATCATAGTAAAAAGGCAGGAGTTACACTCACTCAAAAATTCTAGAGATGGGGAGAGGTTGGATTGGGAGACCTTGTGCTGGTTATTCTTTGCTGATAATCCAATCCCCACCCCTACTCTATCTTCTGATTTTGTCTGTCCTGTTCTGTGCCCTACCAAACTGACCTTTATGGATTATCTAGGTCACCGTCTCTCTTGGTTTCTGATTGGATTTGGTCAGCAGTGGGCTGCCCTTGGGGGTGCAGGTCCAGTTATGGTGATGGTTTCCAAGGTGGCTCATCCGTGAAGGCTTCAAGTCACTGAGTCTTAAATCTTTGATTATGCAGTCAGTTTCCAGGTCCACATAATGACTTTGGTTGGCCACAGCAATCACTGTGATCTCCTTCTTTCACAAGAACTATGAAAAATTATATTTTATGGCTGTATTGGTATAAAGATAAATATAATGCAGGCTTGATTGTATCCATTTTTTTCTTCTGACTCTAAAATAAATAAAAAACACTTTAATGGGCTCCTATAAGTATCAGGGCCCTCGGCACTATGCTACTATACCTAATGGAGAAATGGGCTCTGATTGTTTCCTAAGAATGAGGTCTTTTTTGCATATGAACCTAAGAAGATAGGCACAAAGACTGGGCTTTCAAGTTAAAATCATGGCACTAGGGGTAGTTTTCCCAAATCACCCATTTCCATTCAGTGAATGCAGTGTCCTTATACCACAAACAGGTCCCATTTCCATCAACCTTGATGACATGATAAGAACAGAAAAAAGAATAGAGCATCTAGTGTTGAATTTTTTTTTCTTTTTTGAGACTAGATCTCGCTATGTTGCTGGGGGTAGTCCTGAACCCGCAGACTCAATTGATCCCTAGGCTCAGTCTCCCAGATAACTGGAATTACAGACACATGCCACCACAACCAGCTTTAATGTTGAATTAATGTCTAATTCATTGACTACTTTCCACATCTTAGGGGCCGATGACCCGATAATCATATGTAAGTGAATAATCATATATAAAGAAGTGATGAGAAAGAGAACATTTTCTATGTATTTTCTTAGAAAGACCACATTTTGCATTGAGTAGTAAAAAGCAAAATTGACATTTGTTTTGCTTTAAAATGAGAACTGAGAATTTGTTGATGATGAATAGCAATTTTACTTGGCCATTTGTTAGTACTGATGATCCTGAAGGTTATATTTAGGACTCTGTTTGCTCAGATACCTCTTGGTTTGTGACCACCTTATAGACATAAAGAAAATGAGCAAAAGGAGACAGCAGAAATATTTTAAATATAAAACAAACAATTCCTGGTTTTCTGTTGGATGTAAATACATCAGACCCTATGCAAATGTGATTCCACCATCACTCAGAGTTTTCATTTGCTTTTTTAAATTGTCAGTGGTAATTTCAAGTTAATGCACATTTAAATTGTGAAGCCTCATCTCTCTCTGAACACCCTCATCAGTGGGCCTTTGACAGACTGCAGGTCCCACAAAGGACAGAGGAAGCTGAGAATTTGCCCCTCAATACCCTAAATATCAACCATAAAACTAATGAACTGTGGCAACTGAATTGTCTAAGTTCATTTCAAATTATGTCTTGGTAAAGTTCATCTTTGTTTTCAATTATCATCCTGGAATCATAAATGTCGAACCTGAGATACAGTTTCTCAGCTCTCAACCTTGTTTGCATTCTTCTTACTGCTAAGTCCCTAATAGATGCAAGATGATCTTCTTCACTGGAGACAGACAGCAAGGACCTGGACCCTCTTGGAAAAAAAAGTCCTTTCATTAAATCTAAAAAGATCCATTTATTAAATCTAAAATTATCTTGACATATATGCCCTGACTTGTGACACTGTATATTGACATATTGTTGAGGATGGTATTTTTAAGTATATCCCTCTTAACTATTCACAGACTAGTTACAAGTTCATGTTTCTTTTATATCATTTTCTCTCCATCCTTTTATGAGTATATAACATTTACCCTAACAAGTTTATAAAGAATATTGAGTTTGATACTTGCTGATCTTAGTAGAAATTAATCAAAATCCATCTGTTCTCTCCTCAGCCTGGACAATTTCATCACAACTAAACCAGGGATTATAAGGTTCTTAGATCTTCTCTTTTTTCCCCAACAAGTTTAGTTGATTTAGAAACAATGATTAAAGCTGCTTACTTTAAGGAAGATTGTTTCCAATCTTCCCTTCTTGCAAGGCAAAGAAAGATGAAAGCATCTTGATCCTAAAATATTTATATCTAAGACTGGAAATCTGTATTGCAGGCATGAAAAAAGATTGCAAGCAAAGGCTTTTTATTTTAAAGTCATATTTCCTCTTTTTACACTTCACTTGCCTCACAAGTTTGAGGAAACAAGTACTAAATACAATCACTACCCCCATTCCAGGTAAATTATCTGCCTTTATTAAGTTGTAAATCTATGTAACATAATAAAGAGACTGGAAAATAAAGATTACCTTTCTGTCACTAACTATAGTAATAAGTATCAGTTATTCTGATGTGGCTTTAGGATGCATGCTTTCAAAGGAATGCAGAACACAAATTAGAGGAAATGTATTTAAGCAAGAAATACCTTGATCTGGGATTCAAGAAATCTAAAGAATTAGAAGTGATTATTAGAGAGTAATTCTGGGTTTACACAGCCTTAGACAGGTGCCGTGACTAACTATTCTCATTCTTGTCCTTTTAAAAAAAAAAAAAAAAAACCTGGCTTCCAGACATTTCTAATGTCCGTTAAATTGAGATAAAATGCTCAGATCTTAAATATACAGTTGGATGAACTTTGACAAATGTATACACATGACCATAGAACCAGTGCTCTAATCAATTTCTAGAACATTCCATACGCGTAATTTTTTATGTGTAGCTGTTTTTAAAAATGAGATTTATTACAGCCTTCTGTTACTAGGAATGAACTTCTCTCTAAATCCCCAAAGGAATAAAATAAAACCAAAGACCTTTGAACTGGTTCCCTACAGAGCCAAGTGCTGTTTGTAACAGGTCCCATACCCAGGGCTTTTAACAACATAACAAAAAAAAGGAATGATCTTGTCAGGCAGGCAGAGGGGATGGCGTCATGACCCAAACATCAGATTAGAAACACAATAAGTTCCCTAAATCCTGGCTGACACACAGCCTTTTATCTTCTGAAATGGATAAATTGAATGAAGTAAGGCCAGTTCTGGGCCAGACAGCTAGAGAGTGTTTTTTCTAAATTCCTAACTGTTCTACATAGACATTAAAACTTCAATCACAGCAAACATGTCCTTCTGTCCTTGACATTTCTCATTCACTACTTCCTATGTGGTGAGGAATAGCGAGCCACTGTATTCCCAGCCCTCAGGACACTGTTCCTCAAAGATGCCAACTTGTTTAGAAGGAATCCCACCAGTTAAAAGGAAAATTAGAAAAACTGAAGGGAAAATACATGCAGACCAAGGAGTGCAAACACTCTTCATTCAGCAATTGCTACTCAGGCCACAAAGCACAAAAATAAAGGCTGCAGTGACTAAAATATAATAACTATGGGGGTTACTTCTGCTGTTTTTTTTTTTTTTTCTTTTTTTTTTTCAGAGACTAGGTCTCGCTATGTTGCTCAAATAGTCTCGAACCCAGCCACTCCAGTGATCCCTAGCCTCAACCTCCAAAGTAGCTGGGATTATAGGCACGCACCACTACGCCTGACTTTGCTGGTATTTTTTTTTTTAAACGTGTAATTCTACACTGGTGAGTTTCATCCTCACCACTTTGTGTTAACACAGCAGAGTCAAGGAACTGGAAAGAAAGGCTACCTGAGTTTAAACCCTGGTGTGCCACACATTCGAAGCATGACTGTAAATAAACTTACCTCTCTCTCTTCCATCTCCAATCTGTAAAGTGAGGACAGTTATTGTACCTAACTTAGGGTCAGCACACTTTTTCTGTAAAGGGCCAGTTACTAAACACTATGGACTTCAGTGTACCACAGTCTCTCACAATTGCTCAACTCCTGAGTGCAGGCTGTTACAGACAGTATGCAAAATACTGGGTATGGTGATGTCCCAACAAAACTTATTTATTGACCCTGAAATGTGAATCTCATAGAATTTCTAATAAGACTACATCTTTGAGCAGTTTCATGATTACAGTAAAATTAAGGGGCATCAGATTTCCCAAAGAACTCCACCCTCACATTATCAATACTACTCCCCAATATGTACTCTTATGTTCATTGCAGCACCACTTTCAATAGCCAGGTGATAGAAGCAACCAAGTGCCCAATGAAAGATTAGTAAATAAAGAAGATGTGTATATATATACCATGAATTACTAGTCAGTTTTTAAAAAAAGATGAAATTTTGTCATTTGTGACAACTGGGATGGGACTGGAGGGGACTGAGCCAGAGATATTCTTTTGATTTTTTTTTCAATCACTTAAAAAATGTAAGCAACATTCTTACCACATGGGTGAGTAGTAGCCATATTTGTGCCATAGGCCATAGTTTTCCAATTCCTGAGTCAATTCATGTGTCATTTGTTATTTGAATTTTAACTCATGTAAAGCTTTTAGCTCAGTGGCTACTTCCATGTTACAATTTATTATTATTTTCTAGTGGATCATGATGACTGTTATACTCTTTAGCGTTCTGATATCAGTATTATTTTCCAGAAAGTTGACTTTCTGGGCCTCTGATTTTGAGAAAAATAGAGGTTCCAAAAGAGAAAATGATCTTAGTGTCTTCCTCCAATAGCTAAGAAAACTACAGTGAACACTGTCTCCAGATATGGATCCAACATACAGAGTACCACCTCAGAGATTCCATGGTTTGGGCAATGATTTTTCAAAGCCATTGCTGTCCATTTTTGCACATTAAATCCCACAAAGAGATTTATTTACAACACTAAATCATTTCTTTGCTGCCTGGCTACATTTTAACTATTAAAATATTCATCACACACTCTAAGAACCTAATGCCAAATGTTTTATGACCTTTAAAGGATGACTTCTTTAAAAAATCACCTTCACATGTGGAAGGCAGCTTCTGAGTGGTTCTAATGAAGAAAAGTCCACCGTCAAAATACCAAAGCAGATAAACAAGAGATTGTTACCCTGGAAATACCATCAGAACTGGACTTATTAAACAGAACTGTAGATGTTGCATAAAGCTTCAGGTTTGGGTAGTGATGATGAAAGCAAGGAAACTTTGGTACAAAATATGTTTGCTTCCAAGTATGAGAGGTAAGTTTTATTGTATGCAGCACTGGTTCTCATCAAGGGATATGGGTCTTCAGAAGACCTTAGGAAATGTCTATTGACATTATTGGTTGTCATCACTGAACTGAGAGATGGGAGTGCTACCAGCATCTCTGGGTAAAGTGAGTGTACTTTGTAAGTATCCGACAAAGCACACTAGAGCTTAGTAAAGCTTTATCTGTACATAGAATTATCTGTTCCCTAATGGTCAATCACATAAAGGTTGAGAAATCCTAATCAACTGGAACCACCTGAGAAGAACACTGTGTCACATCTGACTTTATTTTGCTTTTATTTTGAGTCAGCTATTACAGACATGTGTCAAACAACTCAAAATAAACACTGAAAAGCTCTACTCCTCTGCTTCTTTTAAGGATCAGAATTCAGTTTGAATTGTCTACCCACACACTTTTTCAAAGGCATCATGACAGAAAAATTGCAAGGTTGGTGTTATTTCAACTGTACAAATTAGTTCAATTACCCTGAAGAAAACTAGACCAGAACACCAGATTGCTGAACAACTGATGCTAATTTGGTAATTCAGTGTACTAGAGAGGTGATATGACAAATGTTTAAAAACTAGTCAGCTATAGCTAGCATTACATGATCCAAGGAAGTCTTTACATGCTGTGTCTCAATTTGAATCCAATTCTACTCCTTGTTCTCCACCAAAATGGGTTGTTCAATTTCCATAAGCAACTAAGACTCTTTTTAGATAAGCACAAGGTGAAATAAGAGTGAAAATGAACTCCATGCTTTTACAAAGAGATAAAATACTAAATAAACAAGGAAAATTGATAAAAGTCTCCAAATCAATTTATGATTAGTCAATGTAATTCTGAATGATCCAAATGTAACTTAAATATGAACACTAACATTGTGTTATTGTGTTTAGCATTGTTTTTACATTTTGCAATATCAGGTCTTTATAATTTATGAAGTGCGTTCACATATATTATTTCACTTAAGTCCTAAAATAATTCTGAGAAGAGAGCTACACTCACATGTGTCTTAGGAGGACAGCTGGAAGGCCAGGCCAGCCAAGTCACTCTCTGTCTCCCTCTTTATTTTGTCCCAGGGCCTCTTCACGTAGTCGCTTCATACATGGTGGCCAAAAGCAAGTGCTCTGAAAAACAGAAATCAGATTGTAGTTCTTAAATAGCCTGGCCCAGACCCAGCTCAGGGTCACTTCCATATAATTGTTCAGCATGGCCACAGAGCCCAACCAGATTTAAGAAGTGAGAAAAGTGGGGAGGAAGAGATACCACCTCTAGGTGAGAGGAGTGTAAAGAATGTGTCAAAATTTTTAATCTGTCACAAGTCCTTGAGAATCTCTTCTAAGTTAGGTGTTAAAAGATTGCCGGTCACTCAAAAATCTTCCCTGATGTTATCCTATATCAAGTGTTGATTGACTTATCTATGATGCAGCCCATTCCTGTGACTTGAACCATCATCATCTCTGTCTTCTCATAAGCTCTAAGGCTCCTGTCAACACCACATACTTCAACTAGGATGCTTAATATGTATCTCCAATTCAACACATACAAAAGGGAACTCGGTGTCTTTCCTTCAAACTCGCATCTCTCCCTGCCTTTCCTATTACAGCCAATAATACAATCAACCAACCTATTTTCCAAATATGTATCTTGAGTATTGTCCTTGATTTCTTCATCACCCCTGCCATCTGCATTAAATTAATAATTAAAACCACTGCATTCTAGCTCCTTCTTTCTACATAATTGCTCCTTCCTCACTGCCCTTGTCCTAGTTCATGATGTTCTCCATTCCTCTCCTACTTCCCCTGCCTCCTGTCTTACTTCCATGCAATCTGAGTGACCTTTCCGAAATCCAAATATGGTAATGTCACTTCCCATTTTAGTAGGGAGGCAACTACTGAGAATAAATTCTAAACTCTTAAATATGATTTGCCAATTTCATTCTTGTGTGATTTGATTTAAGCACATTAGATGCCCTCTTGCCCCAACTTTTTTCTCTGAATGTTCATATTATCCATTCCTTCCAATTACGTCTTCCAAAGTCTTTGTTGGGTACTAGTGGCAGCTAAGAGGACTAACCCCCAACTAATTCCTTAATATATTATTAGCCATTAACTCTTTTTCTGGGGTCCATTCCTTAAAGTATCTCTGTGGTATTCAGTTTTGCAGGGAGGGGTCATAGGAGAGACAAGTTTTGATAATAGCAAAAGTTGTCTAAGCACCTGGAGTCACTTCTGGAATGCAACAAAATAACTTACTGATATGAATAAAATAGTCACAGAACTGAAAGGATTCTTTATTATGTAATTACCCTGTATGCTATAGTTTGGGATGAAGAAATTAAATTATGATTAATATTTGTAAAAAATAATTAAGGAGATATACAGGAAACTATAGACTGTGGAAATAGATTCAACATTTCACACATCTGAGAAACATATAATTCTCTTCCCGTGATAAGATCAGCATAGTTTGAGAACTCATCAAATTTCAAAAATTGTATAAATTTCAAGCGATGATGTGCACGCATTGATCACATAGAATTGTGCTGTCTCAATAATTTCTAGAAATGAGGGACCTATGGGCAAGACTTCAAAATTGTCTCCATATATATCCAACTTATAATTTGTAATAGTATTTATTACTATGATAGCATTTGACCTTTCACAGAATTTAACATTTTTGAACTCAAGTTCTCTCTTCTTGTCTATCTTCCAAAATGTTCCACTTCTCCAAGTTCCTATCCTGTTGGTAAGAAATGGAATACAAGCCGGGCACGGTGGCGCGGCCTGTAAGCTTCAGCCTATGAAGCGGCTGGGGCTAGGGATCGTGGTTCGAGTCCTGCCTGGGGCCGGTAGCGAGACCTAGTTCCAAAAAAAAGCTGGGCGTGGTGGCATGTGCCTGTAATCCCAGCTACCTGGGAAGCTGAGGCTGGGGATTGCTTGAGTCTGTGGTACCCCGGGCGACGAGAGCCTGTGGTTCCACGGGCAAAAATAGCGAGACTTAATCTCAAAAAAAAAAAAAAAAAAAAGAAATGGAATACAGATACCCAATATCAATGCAATGTCCACGTACCCTGTGTGCCTGGTCTACTGGCTAGTTCTGCTGATACTACTTCATACAGTCCCTGCTTTACACAGTTTTTTACCTGATATACACTTACCACTATTTTACCAGCAATTTCTCAAGTACCTACATCTTAATCCTCAGCTTTCCAAAGTTCCTGTATATCAGTTGCCTATAAAATCTGATTTCCAGTAATGATTGTGATGATGATTTGTTAACATTTTTTATCTCACTTTGATGTTGTCTTATTTTGAACTAACTTCTATACCATAATGATGTCTCTAAGTATTACTACCTTAGAGAAGACAACCAATTTCACTGAGTTCACACAATCAATTGATCAATCAGTGTTACAACTAACCAATTTTTTCTACAAATGCTAGTCCCCTTGGCTGAGACCCAGAAGTCAAAATCATCTTACATTTCTTACATGAAGATATATATGAAGATATATATATATATATATATATTATATATATATATGAGAAAAATAATATGCTAGCAAAGATTTTTTTTTTCAGAATAATCCTGCACAGGAAGGGCCAAGGTGCAGATTACACAAGAGTGATCATGAGTTGAGATACTGTAAGTGGGTTATGAGTATAAGAGTATTCATTGTACTACTCATCCTACTTTTGTACTACTTGAATTTACCAGATAAAAATGTGTTTTTTAGCATCATCGTTTTCATACAATTACCGGTAACCCAAGCATACTAATAAGTTCAGCCATTCAATAATTGTCAGTCATTTCAAAATATCCCATTCCATTCATGTGTTCAGGCTTATCAAAACCAAATATGGAGAGAGTACTCGAGCTTGAAATACATATACCTCATCTTTGTCACAAACGATTAATTTTTTCTAGGTCTCCATAATATGCATCACATACTTGTCCTAGTAGAAGAAATAATTACCCAGGCACAGTGTCCAACTGCATGGTGTTATCTTTTAATTAACCTGTGTAGCCTTTTTTACTTAACCTAGTTTGAGAAGAGACAGCCACTTGGGTTGTCTAAATAACATCCATTGCTTCTCCTTTATTGGGTCTATTCAATCAAAACAACAGTTCCTGGTGCAGGTCCAGCTCTCCAGAGCTAGTTACACTTTCTATTCAGTCATGATCCTCCTCACAAACATCAGTGCTGCAACTTGCCTTGCTAATCAGCATGCTTCAAATTGTTTCAATGTATGACACACAGATCAACCCAACATGCCCTCTCCTTTCCGTGTTTCTGTGCAAAAGCTATTCTGTAACTCTAAAAACCCTTCTGCCAATTAATATATTCTGCATTGTGAATATTGAGGGAAGCTAGTGCTCACATATCTGCTGAGGAACCAGATGAAAAGTGCCACATTGTGGATGGAAATTTATTTGAATGTAATCTCTAAAACTGCTTGCCTTGGGATCTGGCAGTGATATCTCCTGAAATTTATTCTAAGAAAGTAATCAAACAGATGCACAAAGATGAATGTGCAGGGATAGTCAAGCTAAAGTTTCTTTTAAATAATATTAACTACAGTAGACCTCAGTGAATGCTGTCAATAGGTTCTTCAAAACTGTGACTTCAAGCAAAACGATGACTAACAAAAGCAGGTCTCCCATAATGTCACTTCTTTTAGCACCGGCTGGCATTTATTTCTCAAGGATGTTATTAACTGGGTCTTCTTGGAGGACCTGTTACAGTTAGAGTGCAATTGTTTTTGTGATATGAGATAGACCAATGAAATGATCAGCAGGCATTCAAGATACACTGTAAATATTTTATGGTAATAGGAAGGTATCCATTAAATTCTGGAGTAAATGGTAGGTTACCCAGAAACATGCATAGAATGCATATGTACCTTACAGAATTCTAGATGTCAGATTATGAGCCCAGGTATTATCTAGGAGAATATGTATCTGTGTGTGTGTGTGTGTGTGTGAAACTTGTGTATATGTGTTTGGGGAAATTACATGCATGTAAAGTTTAGGTTTGGATTGACAAATTCAATGGTTGATTTCCTTCAAGTGTCTTTTTGAAAAAGTATTTTCATATATTTCTACAATGAATTTATAGAAGCTTCATTAGAAATAATGAAGAAACCAAAATAGCAGATAAAACTCATTCTGTCTAAAGGTGTTACAAGGGTTCAGAAAAGGGAAAATGAA
>PVHY01028343.1:0-15321 GCA_004024945.1 Uropsilus gracilis | reverse complement strand
CCCCTTTTTTTTTTGAGACTAGGTCTCCCTGTGTTGCCCGGGGTAGTCGGGATCCCACGGACTTAAGTGATCCCCAGCCTCAGCCACCCAGGTAGCTGGGATTACAGGTGCCCGCCTCGGCGCCCGGCTGCTCTTTTGAGACCCGGTCTCACTATGTTGCCCGGGGTAGTCTGGAACCCGCGAACTCAAGCGATCCCAGGCCTCTTGCCTCCCAGCACTTCGATTACAGGTGCACGACACCACGCCCAGCCTGTCCCCCCTATTTGATCTGATTCGGGTTATCTGAGGACAAGGGGTGGAAAGGCTTTTTTTTTTCTTTTGCCTTTTATACGTGTGCATCCCTGGAATGTATTAAGGAACAACATGGAGGGTGCCCAAGTCTCAGAGACCACCCACCAAGATGCACCGGACAGGAACAGCCCACTTCAGAGAGCAGGGAAGCCTGCTTGCAAGGTTCTAGAACGGCTAAGGTGGAAAGCAGCAGGCAGGGGAAGGCCTCGGGGAGGAGCCTGAGAGGGCAGAGATCAGAGACACTGGGGGGAGGCAGGAGGAGGGAAAGGAGGGGTGGAAAGGGGTGGGGAAAGGGGAGGAGGGGAAGGGGAAGGGAAAGCTGGGAGTGGAGAATGGGAAGGAGGAGCAGGGGGAGAGGCTGGGGGAGGGGAGTGGAGGAGAGGGGCTAGGGGAAAGAGGGGGTTTGGTGGGCGGGGTGGGGATCATAAATGTTCTGTGTTCATTTCCAAAGGCTGAATCAACACAGTGCCTCAAGCTCAACGGCTTGAAACACATGCATTTGCCTCTGGCAGTCAGTGCTGGAGGCGGGAGGTCTGCAGTGAGGGCCAGGCTCTCCCCTGAAGGTGCTGGGGAAGAACCCCTCCTGCCCCCTCCAGCTGCAGGGTGCCCGCTGGCCTGGGCCGCCCCAAGCCCTGGCTCCAAGAAGGCCGCAGTCACGAGCACCAAGGGCACGAGGCCAAGCATGTCTTTCCAGGGCACAGTTCACCCTCTGCGCTGTGGCCGGCATCTGGGTGACACAGCAGGAGCCTGTGGAGCAGTGGCCCAAAGGACACCTCAGGCCCGTGCGTTTCTCTGAAGGTGAATTTCTCCAAGAGGAACCACCCTGGACTCTGGCTAGTGGGGCACGAGCTGACGTATTTGGGGGTGCATTTGCTCTGCATCTGTGTGCCCTCTGGGAAGGCCTTTCAGCAGGGACAATTCCTGTCTTTCGTCCTCGACCGGGTCTCGCTATGTTGCCCTGGATAGTCCGGATTCCATGGACTCAAGCCATCCCCAGCCTCCGCCTCCCAGGTAGCTGGGATTACAGGAGCCCGCCATCGCGCCCGGCTGCTTTTTCCAGACCAGGTCTCACTAGGTTGCCCAGGGCAGTCTCGAACCCGCAAACTCAAGCGATCCCTGGCCTCTTGCCTCCCAGCGCTTGAACTACAGGCACATGCCACCACGCCCGGCTCTTCCTCGTTCTTGACCTTGTGAAGAGAACCAGCGAAGGACCCTAGGTGTGTCCAGCAAGGCTGTCCCCTTGCCTGTGATGTTAATACTAGTCAGCTGACCAGGGTCATGTCACCCGAGCCCCCCTTGTCGCCCAGTGGCACTGTCTCGCCCATCTGCAGGGCGCCGGGCTGTGCTCTATAAGAGACAGGTGGGGGCTGCACCCTTTCCTCCCATCCATTCGTGCCAGGAAACCACTGGGCACTGCAACACAGCCCCTTCCCGGGGCAGCTGGTTGTGAGGGAGATGGTGGGGGAGGAGCTCAGAGACGGGCCAACCAGGGAGCCGCAGCTGAGGTGGGGAGACTGAGGCAGAGGGTCCCGTTTCAGCAACCTAGTCTGCAAGGCAGGAAGCACAAGCGCCATCCTGGGGGGGCTGGAGCAGTGAAGGAGACTCTGCAGGAGACGCGGTAGGTGATCACGACACTGGCCAAGGTTGAGGACAGAGAAATGCCCCCTCCTGCCTCCCGTGTCCAGCCCTGGCCTCCCACCAGCCGAAGCAGTCACGTGATCTGGGGCCTGGGAATAGCCTTTAGACCTCAGCCCTTTGAGATCCACAGGGCAGAGGGGGCGGGGAGGTGGGCAGGAGTGGACGTGAGCAAAGCGGAACAGGCCTGGGCTTCCGTCCCATGTCCCATCCACTGTTCCCACTGTGGTCGTGGCCTGAGACTCTTGAATCTGATGATGCCACACCCTCCCCAGGCCTCCGGCTGCAATGCACCCTGGGAAAGCACCCCGTCCTCCTGGCATCTGGGTCCCCCGTCGTGCATATAGGTGCTGCACTGTGCTCCGCTCCTTCCGCCTGGCACATCACGTGGTAGCCAGATCCCTGCAAGACACCATCACGCCACTGGGGCAGAACGCCCAGCGCGGTGACACACCAAGGGCATGGACAGTGCATGGGAGCCTGGGAGAGGCTGGCATCAGGCGGGCCATGCCCTGAGCCGGGCCCGTCAGAGGCACCGCGAGGGCCTCTGTGAGCAGCCGCAGGGAGCCAGGGCAGCCGCGTGCATGGGGGAGCCGAGCAGCCCCGCCAGGCCCCGCCGGCCTCAGAGGCCCCAAATGGCTCTGGGCCGAGGCGACCAGCCTCTGCCAGGGTCTGTCTGCGTTCACGCATCCCCTGTGCGCCTTGGCTACAGCTGTTGCAGCCAAGTGCGCAGACATCGTCCAGCTCTGGAGACCAATGTCCCGGTCAAGGTGGCGGCAGTTAGCTTCCCCTGCGAGCTCCCTCGAGAGCCAGCAGGTGCCCGCCTTCTCCCCGTGTCCCCGCAGGGCGCGTCCGCATCCTCTGCCCACAGGGACACCTGCCATCATGGATTTGAGCTCCAGTGGACTCCATTTAAAGAGCCATCTCCACAGGGAGGTGAAACCAGCAACTGAGCTGGCCTGTCACAGATGTCCACCTGCCCCGTCTCTGGGGCTCGGGAACCAAACTCTGGGCCCACAGGGCAACGGGAGTGAGGCTCCCTCCTTTGCCAATCGATGGGGGAAGAAAGCCACAGAGATGGGACTGCGGCCCCGCGGCAGAGCTGCTGACACGAGCGAGGAGAGGAGCTGGACCCACCACCTGGGGACGTCTGTCCCCAGCAGGGAAGGCCTCCACCACCAGCGGCTGGGCGTTGGGCTCCCGAACCCAGACATCAGAACTACAGGGCACAGAACCAGCACCACGTGACAGGCGCCAGGAAGGAGCCTGGAGAAGCCACCACGTATCTGCCCTACAATAAGTCCTGATGTGCTCGGCCTGACCACCCGCCTCAGTCACTCCTGGAGACCCGAGCAGCCTGGTCTGCTGCTGTCCAGGAGGGCAAGTCCACAACCAGGAGAAAGGACACAGTTCCAGGAAAAGAAGAGACCAGTGGACCAGGCATGGACCAACAGCTCATGGGGGGGGAGGGGAAGGGAGATTAGGGTAGGGGACAGGAGGGCCACACCTAAGGGAAACAACAATCATACACACGTGACCAATGTTGCATGAAAATTACAAAATAAACATTAAATTTTTAAAAATTAAAATAAATTAAATTTTAGACACACAGACCGACAGACACAGACAGACCGATAGGCAGGCAGACCGACCGACCAACGGACCGACCGACCGACCGACAGACAGAGAGAGAGAGAGATAGGCCTATCTCCAAATCCAGCCCATGCTGAGATGTGGGGCCTGTAGGGCTGCAGGGATAGGCCTCAGCTCCCACAGCCCCTGACCTCACAGGTGGGCGTCCTCTGTCTTAGTTTCCAAATGAGGCAATGGAGGCCCAGCAGGTGACTTGCCCCAGGCCAGCCAGAGCTGGGTCCTCTCAGGTCCACGGGCTTCTCCTGCCAGGCCCCAAGGAACCTTCTCACCCTCCGTGACTTCTTCAGATGCTGGGAAATGGGTCCCCAGCTCCCCGTTCCCTTTTGCTCCTTGACCCTGCGTGATGAAGCTGCGAGCCACCGTCTGCCCAGCGTTTACCATGTGCCACTGGCGTTTCCCTGGCAGACTCGGTCTTTTTTTTAAGAGATTACGTCTCGCTGTGGGCAACACAGACTCAAGTGATCCCCAGCCTCAGCCTCCCAGGTAACTGGGATTACAGGTGCCATCACAACGCCCAGCTTGGTCTTTTTTTTTAATAATTTTTTTTTTAAGTTTCATACAACTTTGGTCATATTTGTATAGCTGTTATTCCCCTTAGGGATGGCCCTCCCTCCATATTGTACCCCTAGACCTGCACCCCACACCCTCCTCCCCTTATCCCCCTCTGGTCATGCCAACTCCTTTCTCACTGCAAGTCACTGGTCACTGCTTGGCCCATTGGTCCCTTCTTTTTCGGTAGCAAAGTCCCTCTTTTTTTCCTGCGTGGGAACCTGCGTGCCTGGAATGCAGCAGACCAGGATGCCATGATCTCCAGAAGCAACTGAGGCGGATAGCCAGGCTGAGCCCACCAGGAACCTCTTGTGGGCCAGGTGCGTGGGGCAGTTCTCCAGGTTCCTTTACTGTGGAGCTGTCTGTGGTGGGGAAACTGTCTCCTTTCTCCAGATCCATGTGTTTGTGGAGTTCTGTGCTTCCTCTTTGATACTGGTGCTTCCTCCACCCGGATGTGGAGACCATCTTCATATGCCCAGGAGGCATCTCCTCAGGGCCCTATTGGTAATAATGCTGCACCCACACAGATCCACCTCCCGCTTTAGGGATCTTCCAGGGAACCACCTGGGCAGAGCTCTCATTTCTGAAGTGACCGAAGATGTGTGCTTGTTAATTATCCTCCCCAGTGGGCGGGGCATGGTGGTGCATGCCTTTAATGGCGGCCCAGGCGGAACCCTGTCGTTCGGAGCGCCCTTGCCAGCGGGGAGTGAGGGGAGTCCGGGCCCATCTGGGTGAGTTCCCCGTGGGGGAACGGGGTGGGGGGCGAATCCCCACCCGCCACTAAGTGGCCACGGCCACTTACAAGCCGGCCTGGGCGGCACCGTGAAGCCCCCAGCCACCCAAGTTCACCCAGCGATAGAGTCATGAACCTGGAATTCAGACCCAGGTCTGTGCTCTCATCCTCTACACCCAGGCCAGCTTGCCTGATCTGAACTTCCTCCCAAATCTCTCCCTGTTCTGTGACTTCCCAAAGCTGACTACCCCAAACCTCTCCTGGGAACCCCGCCGCCCCCCCCCTGCCCCCAACGCGGGGCTGAGCTGGCCTGCAAGTACCACGTTGTGCCAGCAGGTGTCAGCAGAGACTTCCCCGTGGCAGCCAGCCAGCCACCGGGGTGTGCCAGAACACATGTATGCTCAAGGAGGGGCAGCTGCTTTTAAAGTGAACCAGACCCTAAGCTGTGCTCCCAGGGGTCAGAGGTGATTCCGCAGAGGCCCTGCCCTCCCTTGCAATGGGGAGACATTCCAGCCCAGCCTCCTGTCAATAAAAGCTCAGAGACATGTCGGCGCTTAATCCCAGCGTGTCATTCACGCATGAGTCACTAGCAGTTATGTCCGTAAGTCACAAAGCAGCCTCTGGGGCCGGGATTCCTGGCATGCTTCCCACCCTGCCGCCCCAGCCCCACTTCATGGACGAGCACATGGAGCCGAGGGAAGGAACATGAGCACATACACTACGGTACACATCCAAGCTCTCCTCCTGATGGGGCCGCAGGCTACCTGGAGTCGGCAGCCCTTGAGGACATGGCTGGGCCACCTGTGCACGCAGGAGCAGGCTTTCCAGGAGGCTGGGGGACCAGGATTGCTGGGGTGAGCTGCAGACCCACAGCTGCTCCAACAGCAGTAGAGGGAGGCGTCTCCCCAGCTCACCTGCAGGCCAGAGCTTCTCACCCTCCGCCCTCCTGGCATTGAGGATGAGAGAATCCACAACAGAAGAGGTCAGAGGCCCACAGCACATCACCACCTGTCGTGACAAACACAGGTGTCACCAAATGTGCCCCGGAGTGGGGGGGCAAGGGGGGTACAATCATCCCCAGTTGAGAACCACCGCTCTGAACACTCACCGGTGACCAGCAGACCTGTCAAAACTGTCTTGCCTTTGGCAGACGCAGGTTTAGTTCTGGAAGGGGAACAGTGACCTGGTCATCACCCGCTTGGGAATAAGGACCCCAGGTCACTGTGGGGATTGTTAGCAGGATGCAAATAGAGAAATGAGATCACAGTACCGGGAGGGCAAATATCCTAACCTGGGACGCCAGACGGAGGCCAGAGACCAGTGCTCCTCGTTCTTAGATGCAAAGGGCTTGAGGGTACCAGGTATGTAGCTGGTTCTCCAGTGGTTCAGAAAACACACACACACACACACACACACACACACTCAGAGAATGAACAATCAAGCAACGCGTTGACTTGGAGGTCAGAGAAAAGGTGATGTGACGTTACTACACTGAGCTTGCAACTTCTCTAGACAGTTTAAATTATTTTAGAAATGATATCTTAGGGGATTTTTTTTTCAGCTGTGTTTTCATTCATTCATTCATTCATTCATTCATTCATTCATTCATTCATTCATTCATTCTAGGTCTCGCTATTTTGCCCCGGGAACTGCAGGTTCATGTTGTCCAGGCTACCTTGGTTTCAAGCAATCCCCAGTCTCAGCCTCCCAGGTAGCTGGGATAACAGGTGCGTGCCACCATGTCCAGCTATTTTTTGAGACTAGGTCTCGCTATGTTGCCCCAAGTGGGTCTCGAACCCGCAAACTCAAGCAATTCCTAGTCCAGACCTCACTCCCTAGGCTGCGATCAAAGGCATGCACCACTATGCCTGGCGTTTTTCTTAGTTTTAAAATGCAAACCATGTTACTACTCTATCATCTGTTATTCCCACCAGCCTCTGGGGAAAGGGAGATCCCAGCAGGCGCGAGCCCCACCCCATTTGGGGCTCCTCCCCAAACAACTCCCAGAAAGGGTGGCAGGAAAACCCTTTGTGTGACTGGGGTCCCTAAATGCTTGGAAACTGCAGCCCACTTAACGGTAGCTATAAATCCCCTCCCCCATCCCTGTTCCCTCAAGGGCCAGCCCATTCCCCCAGGCAGCCCAGGTCCCTCTAGCAAATGAAGCATCCCCCAAGGCTTGGGAGGACCCCGGGGTCAAAGGGTAAGCTCATCTCCCTCCAGCGAAGGTCCAGGGTTGAACACATGCTGTCAGCAGATCAATGCGGCACAAGGTCTTTGACTAACGTTACTGATAAAAGCTAAGCCGTCCCTGTATGAGACTCTGAGTCCAGGGTTCCTGGATGCTGCCTGGAGAAGGCCAAGGGAAGAGGCCAGTCCAGCCTTCTGGGAAATGAAAGGCCACAAAGAGAGCAGATCCGCCGCTCAGACAAAGGCCACGCCAAGCCTCCAGCACAGCCACAGCTGCACGAACCAGGCCAGCAGCTGCGAGAAAAAATCACTCAGCGCCGTTTCAGCAGCTGTCTGGGGGTGGGTGTGAGGATTCAGGGGGTGAGGACATGACCTGGCATGCGGTGCGTGCCCCATAGTGCTGCCTGTGCATTTTACTCCCATCCCCTATGCCGACCACTCCTCGGGTGGAGGGGCACTAGCCAGGCTCATGGTGGGAGGTGGGAAATGAACTGTGATAAACATACAGGGAATTTACTAGTAGAGCAGGCAGCTCCCAGGGACGCTGGGAAACCTCAGAAAACAGTTCGGATACTAGAGGCCAAAGAGCCCTGGAGTTTGCCACTTGGTAGTGGCTGTTGAATACCAAATAATATTTCTTCTTTATGATCTGTATGGAACCAATGCCATCTCTTTAGTGATGTACAAGGAACATTGTTCAGGCACCTAGGAGACAGTGATTAGCTCAGAGACGGGCATGCAACCTGAGATGATCTAGCAGACGATCTAGCAGAGTGGATTTCAGGGTGCTGGCTTGAAACTGGGGTATAGAAGTCTTTTTACTGTTGGATGAGAATGAGGAAATAAATGTCACCTGAATGGGGAGGCCATGAATGGATGATTCCTTAAGTGAGTTTAAATTGGAGGAGGCAGAGAAGAGACCAAGAGAAACCAGGTCCTTGGTGAGATGGTTGAGAGGCTGGATCAAGCTTTACCTGAAGGTGGAACTAATGTTCCAGTCAGACAGACTTAGGTTTACGTTTAAATCCCAAGTGTGCTGCAAATTTACTTTCTCAAGATATGGGAGTCAATTTGCTTTCTCAAGAGGCTGTTGGATATCAAATAATATTCATTTCTTCTGCAGCTTTTTAGTTGGTCTCCTGAGGGGAAAAACGACATTGTCCAGCCCCTGCCCAGCAGAATACCATGAATCTAAGACTGAGTTATAAAACCAATGGGAGAGAAGCAGGGAAGCGGTGGCTGGAATATGACAAAATGGCTGGAGCATGAGCAACCTCTGGGACCCTGAGGCAGAAGTCACCTGTTTTGGATGGTAGAGCTGCCGGATGGGAAGGGACTGATACGATGGACTTCCACACCACAGAAATGTCTGCTGCTGTGTCTCAGCCGCTATCCAATACGCTCAGACCAAAGTCCCTCCATGGCCCCATCTTACAGATGAGAACACTGATGCACGTGGTCATAACACAAGAATAACAATGTCAACAACCACCATTATTGATTGGCCCAGGCCCCGCCCTTCCTGGCTTCCTGCCCTTTCATTACCCACTAATTTTCCTGGACTTGGAACGGCACCTATGCCCTACAGAGTCTGCCAGCATCATTCTGGTGAATTGGCCTTTGCTCTTGTGATACCTGCACTCCCAAATAGCCCCCTTTACCTGTTCTCCCTACTGAAATCTTGCTCATCTTCAGGAAAGTTAACTTTTCTGCGCTTCCATTTTATCTTCTATAATATATATATATATATGTATGCAATACATATGCAAATATATATAATATATATGCAAAATCCTGGTGCATAATAACCATCTACAAATACCAGTTCCTGGTCCCCCTGATCTGCCAGTAAGAAAGACAGCCAAATAAAAACAGGATTTATCGGCTTCCTATAAAGTCCAGAGAAGAGCTGGGCACAGTGACTCGTGCCTGTAAGCTTCAGCCGATGAAGCAGCTGGGGCTAGGGATCACGGTTCGAGTCCCACTCGGGGCAACATAGAGCGAGACCTAGTCCCAAAAAATAACTGGGCATGGTGGCGCATGCCTGTAATCTCAGCTACCTGGGAAGCTGAGGCCAGGGATTGCTTGAGTCTGTGGTACCCTGGGCAACATGAGCCTGCGGTTCCATGGGCAAATAGCGAGACCTGGTCTCAAAAAAAAACCCAAAAAGACCAGAGAAGGATCATACAATTCAAGTAAGATTCTTCTGGAGCTCAATGCTAATAAATACTAACTAAAAATTATTGCATGTTCAATGTGCCAGGCACTCATCTAGCTACCACCTATGTATCAGCTGGTCTATCTTAACAGCAAGTATGAGAAGGGCATACTATCATCCCTGTTCCTCACACAGGAGAGTAAATTATTTTATATCATTTACTCCAATATCTTGAGAAAGTAAATTTACAGCACACTTGGGATTTAAACGTAAACCTAAGTCTGTCTGACTGGAACGTTAGTTCCACCTTCAGGTAAAGCTTGATCCAGCCACTTAATCATCTCACCAAGGACCTGGTTTCTCTTGGTCTCTTCTCTGCCTCCTCCAATTTAAACTCACATAAGGAATCATCCATTCATGGCCTCACCATTCAGGTGACATTTATTTCCTCATTCTCATCCAACAGTAAAAAGATTTCTATGCCTCAATTTCAAGCCAGCATCCTGAAATTCACTCTGATAGATCATCTGATAGATCATCTCAGGTCGAATACCCATCTCTGAACTGTGTCCTAGGTGCCTGAAAAATGTTCCTTGGGTGTCACTAAAGAGATGGCATTCGTCCCACACAAATCACAAGATGAGCAAGAGAGATTATCCAAAACACGACCTAGAAGGCTCAGAAGCAGCACCATGTGACAGACATAGGAATGGAGGTGACAGCCAGCGTGAATGAGGAGGCATCGAACCCATTGAACACACAGGTCTGGACAAAAGGAGACCGTCTCCCCCACCACAGGAAGCTCCAGCGTCAAGGAGCCTGGAGAACCAAGCCACATACCTGCCCTCTGAGACATTCGTGACATGCTTGGCCTGACTGCCCACCTCACAGGTACTCCTGGATATCCAAGTAGCTTGGTCTGCTGCCTTCCAGGCTCGCAGGCCCTCGCCCAGGAAAGGGCGTTGCTCCAGGAAAGAAACAGACAAGACCAGTGGGCCAAGCATTAACCAACACTTGGAGGGAGAGAGGAGTTGGAGTGACCAGAGGTGGGGAAGGAGGAGGGACCAACGGGAAGTGGGGTGGGGGTACAGGGGTGCACCACTGCTGGGCGGGCCATACCTAAGGGGAACAATAACTATACATATATGACATATGACCGATGTTGTATGAAATGAGAAAATCAAAAATTATTTTAGAAAGTGTCAGGTACTGAGTCTGCGGAGAGAGAGGAGTGTCCGTTGAGCAATTGAAAGCAGAGGCCTGTGACCCCACAATACCCAGGCACAGGGAGACAGTCTGACATGAATGTGGTCGGGGAAGAGGGTTTGGGGACAGCTGCGTCACAAGGCAGGTGGTTGGGGGACAGCTGTGTCAGAGACCAGCTGCGCAGTACTTGGTCAGTCCTGCTGTGACCCCACAGGGAAGACGCAGGCCTGTGCACACCCATGCCGGGGGCAGCGGCAGAGACAGAAGATCATCATGCTCTGGTGCTGGCAAAGCACTGCAAAGGGGCCTGAGTTCAGCCCAGCACTTCCTCGCTGACTGGCGCAGGGCACATAGGCTGGGGGTTGGGGGGATGTTCCCAGCTGCCCACCTAAGGAGCCAGGACCCGGCTAGAACACACAGCTCTGCAAGAGGGGCCTGACAGCTGGCCCAGAGTGGCCCCTGCTTCCCGCTGGGGCTTCCTGCTGGGGATGTCTCTTCAGCTCCTGCTCCTCTGCCAGGTACAGTCTGGGCCTTTTAATCTCCCTGCGGACCCTAACCCCAGTTTTCCTCAACCTGCCCCACATTCAGTCCGACACACAGTCAGGGCGCTTCCTCCCACGGCAGGGCCTTGCACGGCCACGCGCTGGATCTGGAGCACAATTCTACAGTCCACACGGCTCCCTCCTTCCCCTCCTGGAAGTCTGTGCCTGCCGACTGCCCACGAGGCTTCCCCGGCAGTCCACCCTCCCAGCTCACACTGCCCTCCCAGCTTCCCACCCTCCGCTCAAGGCATCCAAAGCAGCCGCGACCCCCACTGTCCCAGAGCTGACCTCCTGGTGGGGTGCCCGCCCCTCCTCCAGGGGCAGCTCCCTGAGGCAGGCCCTGTGACTTCTGTCTGGCTACACTCTCCACGTCTGTGCAGTGTCCTGCCAGGGGACACGTGCTCCATGGGCATGTTCTGCATGGAGGGATGGATGCGGAAATGCTCAAGGGATCATGGCAGCCATTTTGACTGGCAAAGTTTGTTGTTTGGCACATCTGCTTTGCGGAGGGGTCTTAGCCAGCCTTCTAGACCTGGGAACTGAGGCTGTTCCCCACCAGCCCCTCCTACCCTACATGGTGCCAGAGCAGAGCACAGCTGGAAATACTCAGGGACACACACACACACACACACGGTCACCAGGTGGGGGCACTAGAGATGGGAGGCCCTGCCTCAGCCTCCTTCCAGCCACCTTCTCCCTCATTCTATGGCCACCACCATAGCTCAGGCCCTGCCTGGTTCTGCACCTTACCCAGCACCTCTGCTAAGCAGCTGGAGGGATCCTGCCCTGTTCCCCCTGCGGGCTTTGCTGTAACTTCTCAGGCAGGGGAGGGCTCGACGCCCCCTCCACGGCTTTCCCCCATGTCCCGTGGGTATCTCACAAGTGGCACCCAAAACAGAAGCCCGGCTTCCCTCTCCCCAAACCAGCCCACAGCCATCTCACCCTCTCAGTCCAGATCACCTCCCTCCTTCCAGGGTCTCAGGCCAGAAACCTGAGTGTCCTCATGACCTTGGCCCCTCTGTCATCCCCAACCCCACCCACAGCAAATCCCGGTTGTTTCACCTTCAAAATGTAGCTGAAATCAACCAGCCACTTCTCTATTTTCAGGGTCACCTGAACTGACCCACAGCCCCCACCCCTCCCCACTATGGCAGCCACCTGCTCCCCGTCACCTGTCTCCTGAGTTCACCCCCACGGACAGAAGGATTCCATTAAAAGAGAAAGTCAAGGTCACTGTACAAGTCTTGGTCAGACAGCCACAGGGCTCCTGGAGGGGGGCAGTTCTGTATCTGCCTACCCAATCACAGGCCGCGGGGACCCCAGCCCTTGGAGGTGCTTGTGTAACTGGAGGATTGAACTCTTCCTTTCACCCTGCTGGCAAACAACCCCAACACCACAGGTAGGAATACCAACCAGCAAATGATTCCAATCTGTTGTCTCCCTTCCTATTGATCTGTTAGTCACTATCTGCCAAATGATGAAGGCATGTCACATTCCAAAGGCAGGAAAAAACCCAAATGTCCATCATTAGGCATGTTGTTAAATGATATCACCCCCCACACAGTGGGTACCATAAAGTTGTAAGGGGGGAAGATGAAGAACTGTTAGTTAAAACAGAAATAACCAAAGGGAAAAAAAACAGACAAATTAAATGTCATTAAAAGTAAAAACTTTTGTGCATCAAAGGCTACTAAGAAGAAAGTGACAAGACAACCAAGAGAGGAAACATTTTCGCAAGTCATAGATTAGATCCAGAATATATAAAGAACTTTTAAAATTCAACAATTAGAGCCAGGCACAGTGGCTTGTGCCTGTAAGCTTCAGCCTATGAAGCGGCTGGGGCTAGGGATCATGGTTCGAGTCCCACTCAGGGCAACACAGCGAGACCTAGTCCCAAAAAATAGCTGGGCGTGGTGGCACGCGCCTGTAATCCCAGCTACCTGGGAAGTGGAGGCTGGGGATTGCTTGAGTCTGTGGTACCTGGGGCAACGCGAGTGGTTCCATGGGCAAAAATAGGGAGACCTAGTCTCAAAAAAAAAAATTCAATAATTAAAAGGTAGATAACTCAATTTTTAATTTATTTTTTTTGTTGTTTTTCATTTTTAAGAGACCAGGTCACGCTATGTTGCCCGGGTAGTCTTGAACCCACAGACCCAAGTGATTACCAGACTCAGCCTCCCAATTAGCTGGGATTACAGGCACGCACCACACTCCTGGCTCCAGATAACTCCGTTTTTAAATGAACAAAGAATCTGATTTTTCCAGATTTCCCAGAGAATCTGGCTATTTCTCTGAAAATATATACAAATGGTCAATAAGCACAGGAAAAGTTGCTCAAGATGATAAGTTAGGAAGGAAACAATGTGGTAAGTTAGGGAGGAGACTTGGTGGAGCACACTCAGGTGACAGGCAGGGAGACGCTTTCTCCAGCAGCTGAGAGTGCAGGTCTGAAGCCCCTACGATGAGGACAGGCTGGTGCCTCGGAAAGACCTGTGTCTCCAAGCTGTGGGAGCTCGGCTCAGGCACCTGGGGGTGCTCCCACAGCCCGGAAGGCAGTCCCCAGCTGAATATACTGTGTTGAGCAGTTAGGGAACTAACTGCTACTAACTGTTCTGTGCTCAGCTGGACCTGAGGTCAGACCCTGGCCCTCTTAATTTGCCTGCTGAGAGAGTGAGGATTTCCTTCCGCAAGTATTCAGTGAGCTGCTGCTATATGCTCTGTGCCAACGCAGACACGGGATCAGCTGGCCCTCTGGGGGCAGAGAGGGATGGCGAAGTGCACTGTCCGTGCCAAGCACTGTGAAGACAAAACAGGGTGATGTCACAGTGACCTGAGGCAGGGGCAGCTTTGAGCTGGGCTGTCCAGAGGGGCTCTGAGGAGGTAAATGCCACTGATTATTATGAGTCCGTGAGACGCTGCCGTCTCACGCTCGGCCCAGTGCCTAGCCGATATCAAATGCTTCCCAGATCTTTCAGGATCTCTTAGAATTGTTTTCATCCGTTTACTGTCCTCTCCGTGAAATACGAGCTCTTGGGAATCAGACTGCATGTTTCTCTTCAGACGTACCTGCCAGCTGGCACGTAGTAGGTGTACAGAGGGTCCTGGTGACCTCTGCACGCAGAGGTGCAGTGTGAACGGCACCCATTTGAGTGAGGAACAGTGTTTAAACCAAGTGCCCACTCCCAGGCCCCAGGTCACACTGTCCACTCGAGTTCCTGGCACACAGTAGGCACCTTATGGTGCGTACGAAATAAATGCCCATTCCGGGGCCGGGGAGCACGATCTCGCCCCATTGCACCCGCAGGTAAACCGAGGCCGAGGTGGGAGGCGATGTGCTTCCGCGGGGCGGATGCCGGACTGGGCACCGGTCAGCGTGGGGCGGGCAGGGACGCGCCCAGCCGCGGCCCAGCCCCTGGCGCGCGCCGGTTGGCTGAGGGTCCGGGGCTGCTGATTGGCTGGCGTGGTTCCGGCGCGACCCCCGATTGGCTGTGACGCGCGGCCGGGCGAGGTCCCCCGCAGGCACCGCCTCCGCGCCGGGCAGTGGGCGATCATTGGGCGGCGAGATAGCGCCGCGGTTCCGCGGCCCTGCAGCCGCCGCCGCGCCGCCGCCGCCGCCGCCGCCGCCGGAGCGCACCGGGCGGACCGGGCGAGGGACCATGGCGGCCGCCGAGGACGTGCAGGACCAGCAGACCGAGCTCGGCGAGGACGAGGCGGAGTATTATCGACGCTGGGGCTCGAAGCACGCTGGGGCCCGCGAGCTGGCCTCTCTCTACTCTCCAGGTAGGACCTCGGGGCCCCCCTCCGGGCCTGCAGTCTCCAGCTCGGGCTGCGGACAGCCAGCTCGGGTCCCCCAGATCGGTTCCCCAGCCTCAGGCCCTGCTGCAGAACTTAACCTTGGATCTGACTTGCAAGTAGCTCCCCCAAGTCAGGGGACCCCACCCAGCTCCCCTTGCAAACCCAAGGCAGATCCCTAGCCTTTGGACTCGCTGGATGCAGAGACAACCCCTTTATCTGGGCGCTGCTGTATCACTTCCACGCTGCAAGCCGCTTTCATCGCAACCCCAGGTCTGGATTCTCGCCACAGGATACCGGCGGTTGCAAACAGCGCCCCTAAACTTAGGAACCCCCTAACTCCAGAACCTGGTCCCAAGAGGCAGAAGCCTCTCTGCTCCATGCACTGCCCCCAGCTGCCTAAAAGTCACATCCCATCCCAGATTCTCGATCTTAAATGCCTTCCCTGGCATCCCAGCTGGGCCTCACTCAGGCCCACACTCCCAAACCAGGCATTTCAACACACAGGCCCCAGCTATCCAGGGCCCTGGAAGCCTCCACCAACACCCCCCCCCCCCCCCCCCCCCCCCCCCCCC
>PVHY01028342.1:0-15309 GCA_004024945.1 Uropsilus gracilis | reverse complement strand
TTTCTAACTCCTCTACCCCTCCCTGCTCCAACCCCCTTTTTGTTTGCTACCCTTCCCCCACTGCCTTCCCCCTTCAACTCCCCCAGGTCTCCCAGGCCTCCTTTCTTCTCCCTCGGCCTCTACTCCTATTCACCTGCCTGACTCCTATTCACCTGTTTCACGCCTCACTTTCTACTCCTATTCACCTCTTCCTTCACTCCCTCTTAACCGCTCCCCCCCCCCTTAAATTCCCTTTCTCCTTCATTCTTCATTTCTTGCTTTCCAATGCTTTCAAAGTCTTTCGTCCCAGGACTCTGCAGACCTTTGATACAGCAGGAAGTGGGGTAAGGACTGCACGGGGTAGGGTCAGACTAGTTGAGCAGGATCCCACTCGAGTCCTCATCTTCATCCTTCTCTCTCGAGCCACCCTCCCTGTGCTTTCCTGCCTCAGAAGCTGCTCAAGAAAATGCAAAGCATCCCTGGGCCTGTGACAGGGTTGCTCCTTGCACCCGGCTCCAGCCTGTACGAACCTCTCCCGCTCCTTGGTTCCCCTGCCCCCAGTGGATCCAGGCCCATCTGCGGAGCTCCAGGTGATGGGCTTGGCCACCCTTCTCTTGGAAATCCCCCCTCCAGGCAGATCCTGTGGAGCCTCCATTTCCTTCTATTGTGGCAGTCCGGAGAGGATCGCAGCCGAGCTGGAGGCAGCCAGAAGGCCTGGGCCCTCAGCATCCCCAGAGAGCTTGGGGGGATGGGGGCCTCCCAGACCGTGGCCAATGCCTTCTGAAACCAGGCGCAGGCCAGAGCAGACTGAACTGACCTTCCATTTCGTTTCCTTTTCTTTCAGCCCCACTTTGGATTAGGGGGCTCTCTAGCCTTGATATCCCCCCCCATGGGAGATACTTCAGGGAGTGCCTAAAAATGCCCAGGCCAAATCTGGGGAAGGAGCATGGGGAAACCCAGTCCACATCAGTCAGCAGAAGCTCGTCTGGCCCCACCTATAATTCTTACCCACTTCCTGGCTTCTGGGTATGGGCCAGCGGTCTTTAGAGAAGAGATGAGACCTGAGACCTTCTCCCCCGTGAGTCAGGCTCCACCCTCGAACTCTTAACCTCCCATCTGCCGCCCTGTTTCTGAGGCTGGCAGCAGTTGCCTGGCTCTGATAAATTCAGGTTTCCAGCAGATGCAGACCTGACACATTTCTATGGAATTATCTTTCTCCTCGAATGATAAGGAAGGGGCTTCCCTGGCGAGTATGGTCCGTGTGCAGACATGAGGGAGGAGGCGCTGGGGTGACCCATAAGTTAGCCCCCCACTTTAGGGCTCTGCTGTTTCAGGAGGGCTGGACCAACATTTATTTTTTTTCTCTTCCTCCTTTTTTTTCTCACAATAATGTGAACTACTGGCAGTGTCATGAGATTTGGAGAAAAATGTTTATATGATCCAAGATGAAAAGTAGCTTCCATGACTATCAAAAGCATTATTTTTTTTTTTTAGAGACCAGATCTCACTATGTTGTCCAGGGTTGTCTTGAACCCGCGGATTCAAGTGATCCTCAGCCTCAGCCTCCCAGGTAGCTTGGATTACAGGCGCGCACCACCATGCCTGGCACAAAAGCACTATTTCTATATGGACAATATATGGGATCATTATAGTCTTGTCCAAATGGTCCCCTCAGGACCTGTCTAAGCCATAGTCAGAGAGGGAATAGATTTTATTACCAGGCGTATAATGACCGCGTGGGTTCTCAAAAGTAATAAAACTACATTAAACTTATTCTGCAGCTTAGACTTTTACAAACTCCACATGTTAAAAACTCCATTAGTATAGGAGAAAGGATGGCCTGTGGTTGTGTTTGCATGTGTGTGTACACAATGTGCACCACACTGAACGAGCAAGGATGTGGCACGTGTAAACATTTTACACAACCAGTAAACCAGGACATGTGCATGTAAAGCTGCCCCGTGCTAGAGGAGCAAAAATAAGAGTTGGCATCTATGATACCCTCCTCCATGGGGAGTGGGCACAGAGTGGGAAGGCCAGGTTGGAGTGGAGCCTAGCAGAGACGTGACTTTCTCTAAATTACAATCACATCTCTCACCTAAGCATTGACCCTGGAGTTCACTGCTGGGGGTGTGAGCACTTTTAAAAACTGCTCTATCCTGAGCTTTTGTAGTCTTTTACTCTAAGTCAGTTCAACAAGGTTTTCTTATCTGTAAAAGGAGCTAATAATGGTTTGGACTTTATAACCCCCCAGTAAAGATTAAAGAAATGAAAACAGGAAGGTTCCTTAGCCCAGGAGCCAGTAGTAGATGTTCCTGAGGTGGTGGCTAGAGGTGGGGAGTTCAGTGCTACCCTTAAGATTCAAGAGAGAAACTCTAAACATTCCCCCTTCCCCCCAGCACAGTTCAGGGGGCCAGGTTCCCAAGTCTCTGCCTCCATCCTCCCCCATGCTCATTGAATGCTCAGTTAAATTTTGCACTTTCCTGGGGAGTTGTTTAGAACAAGGAGACTTGTTCTCAATGGCTGGAACTGTAGAAACTACTAGAGAAAGAGCCAACAGTTTCTCTGCACCTCCCAAACTCCCTCTGCCTGCCTGTTGTAGCCGCAGCAAACAAATCCTCACCAGACAGAGCTTCCCGCTCCCACAAATGCATCATTTTTAGCTGCAGTAAACAAATCCCCGAAGTCTCATGTCATTGTTATCGTGTTTAGATAAAGATCTGGCCAATTAGTGTCCGTGCTGGAATGTAAATAAATCAGCCGCCTCCGGACCTACCCTGTCGGTGGGCTCCTTCTCCCACTGTGGCCTTTGGAAGAAACGCCCCAACACTCCTCTCCTTTACTTTCTGCTGGGGGCCAGAAGGTCTGGCCTGAATTCCCATGGTTCCCAATCTCTTCGATCTGTCTCAGATCCCCTGTGTGACTTCAAGCAAGTCGCTTACCCTCTCTGGGCTTATTTTCTTGTCTATAAAGAGAAGTTAATGATGACTGCTTCCTAGGTTTGGGTGTGAGCAGCAATGACAATAGAAACAACACGGCTGATAACAGTAATATGTAATATTAGCTACTGTTCCTGGCTTTTCCTACAAGCATGGTATATGGTTCATAAATATGAGCCTTTCTCCAACTCCCAGATAAACTCTCAGACCAGGGCAAGGGTCTGATTTATGGGTATGGAGCTCAGAACAGTGCTAGACTTGTAAATCCCAAGCACCCACCTTTGTTAGAGTTTCATCTTGCAACAGCATCAGTCTGTGGCTCTGTTAAGGTAACCCGCTTAGCTAAGGAAGTTGTGGTTCAGAGAGGTGAGACAATTTCTCCCAGGTTGTTAGCATTCTTGCCTCCAGTTCAGCCACCAGGCTGGGTGCTGCCCAGCACTTCAGCCCAGGCACAGTTCACCCCTTTATCTAATGACTGCTTGGTACTCCTGCTCCACACCCTCCTCCCCCTCTTTCCCCAAATCTGCCGCAGGGCTCAGACCAGGAGAATAAAAGGTCCTGATGACAGGATTGGTTGGAAACTGCTTTGTGATAAACAGACTTGGAGGGATTGAACTCCCACTGCCCCATTTGCCTCAGACCCCCTTGAAGCTGCTTCCTTTCCCTCTTTCATTTTTTTTTTTTTTCAAAAAGAAGAGGGGGCTCCCAGACTTTAGCTTTTGGGGACACCTGCTGTGGTATTAATATTAATCATGATAATAAACTTTCAACTGGTAAACAAACCCAGTGCACATGGGTGGTCTTGTCTCTGTCCTCACAGCACCCATAAGTGGCAGCTTTCGTAGTCTCCGCTCCCATTTTAAAGATGTGAAAACCGAGGTGAAATGAAAGTGATTTGAACAAGGCCATAGAGCAAGTAAGGGCTGGATGCAAGACTTCCAGGCCCTGCCTGAGATGCCACAGCTCCTGGTCCAGTTGGGCTGGAGAGATTGGCCTGCCCAGCTGGGTTCCAGGAAGGAGGACTCCAAGGCCATCCACCTCCCCTAAGAGACCCCAGAGTCCCTCTGAGCTGACCAGTTATCTTGGAGGCCTGCTCTGGAGCACTTCTCTGGCCTGAATTTGAAACTACCCACATCCAGGTCTGGGGGAGCATTGAAACCCCACTCTGGTTTCAGTGAGAATAGGCCACAGAGCTTTTTTTTTTTGAGACTAGGTCTTGCTATTTTTGCCTGTGGAACCGCAGGCTCATGTTGCCCGGGGTACCACAGACTCAAGCAATCCCCAGCCTCAGCTTCCCAAGTAGCTGGGATTACAGGCGTGCACCATCACACCCAGCTATTTTTTTGGAACTAGGTCTTGCTACGGGCCCCAGGCGGGACTCGAACTGCGATCCCTAGCCCCGGACACTTCTTAGGCTGAAGCTTACAGGCACGAACCACTGTGCCAGGTCTTGGACACAGAGCTTTTGAGGCGGCTCCCCTCTTCCCTCTTCCTCCCCCACCCCCCACTTCCAGACCTCCGAGGACGTTCTGTCCACACCCTCAGCCAAGTAAAAACTTACCTCTGAAAACCAATTCGGTGCAGCCTCGAGGGTAGGGGACTGGCTGGAGCCAAGCTCAGACTGCAGGGACGGGGGCAGGGGGCAGGCAGAGGCGTGTGTGGGGGGGGCACCTTAGAATTTGAGCGATTGTCTGCCCCTCGGAGGTGCACTATGCGCTCCCGGGAGCTGAGTTATGGCTCAAATCCTGTCTAATTCTCGGAGCCCCGCATTGCCGAGCTGTAGAATTGGGAGTACGAAAAGTACCTGCCTCCTAGGTGGCTCTGATTAAAGTCTACCTCCAAAGTCTACCTCCGTGAAGCTATAAACGCTTGATAAATGTTAGTTTATTTTTATTAACCCCGGGACTGGGGAAAACCAGCTTCTCCCCTATCTGGCGTGAGCTCCGTGCACTGTGCTCACCCCGGGTGGCACTGTGGTCCGAGGTTGAACACTTCGGCGTGCGAGTATTTGGAGACCGGCCCATAAAACCCCGGTGCCGCGGTATCAGGGGCGGGCTCAGGTGGTTACATTAACCCGAGCTACCCCCTCGCCGCGTCGTCCACTTGTGCGTCTGTCCCGGGGCCACGTGCGTGTGGAGGCCTGTGCGTGTCAGGGGCTGGGTCCCCTTTGACGCGACTGCGGGGACCTCACCTGCACTGAATTTAGATTTTGGCCGGGACAAGAACCTTGGGTTTACCTGACGGATGCGTGGTGTCCACGCTGTGTACACAAACCCCAGCGAGGCTGGACTCCCGGGTGCTCGGTCTCTTGCTGGTCGAACAATTTGCGCTATTAATGGTTATTTTATTTATATCGTTAGAATTGTCCCCCCGGGTCTGTTTACACCAATGTCTGGCCATCCCGGCCACAGTGTTTGGACAGGGGATTACACTAATGGATGGCGATCCCGGAGGGGGGAGGAGGCGCGGCTGCACGCTGGGCTCCGGGCGGCCGTGTGGGGTGGGTCTTGAGGGAAGGGGGAGCAGACCTCTCCAGGGCTTGACCTCTGACCCTAGGAGGGAAGGAAACGTGTCTGCCGCGATAGGAAGCTTTGGCCTCCGGTGGGGTGGAGGCTGGAGGTGGCTGCTCCCGGGGGCCCCTACCTCTGCTTCTCTCAAGGCCATTCCGAACTCGAGGTCGTCCCGCTTGGATGCGCACACGTCAACAAGTAAACAAGACCTGGAGCTACCAGGATGGCGGTCGCTTTGATTCTCCCTGTCGGTGGCGGCTAGCTTAGTGCTTTGGCCTCCAAATCCGGATTACGGTTGAGCCCCGGGCGCCTGGCGGCCGGCCGGGTTAGACCATCTTCAAAGAAGGGCCGCCCGACGGGCTCGCCGCTCCTCAGACCCGGGACGCGCGGCCGCACCGGCTCAAGGTGCGCACCCCGGGGCGAAACGCGGCCTGCGCACCGACTTCGCGCAGCCTTCTGGCGGCGTGGCGGGCGCTAGCGCCAGGGGCCGACCAGGGTTTTCTTGGCAGCCTACAGCTGGAAAAGACAGGACCTGGAATTCCTGGCTTTGGAGTCCAGCACGCTAGTGTGATGCATGAAAATGCTCAACATTTAGCAAACATTTCCTATGCGCCAGACACCACGCCAAGCATTTTTACTCACTGTAACAATCCTAGGAATTACTATCGCGTTTTACGGAAAAGCAAGCCGAAAAACTCAGTAGCTTGGGCAAGGTTTCACAGCCAGTTAAGTGCCGGAGCTCTCTCTAACCATGCCGTCGGGCCACAGAGCAACCTTGGTGATTCTCAGTGTTTCGGGGCTCAGTTTGGAATCCTGATGGAAGCTTTGGACCCCCTGGAAGCATGCCCGCAGGCACATGAAGCCCTTTGCCAACAATTCTAAGAGCTTCGAGGTGCCGGTCATCTGCCCCATGAACCTCTGATTGAAAACGTTGGCTTTACAAATTACGTTTGACTTGATTTGTTAAATTTGAGCATAGACCAGGAAGGTAGTATCTTTTTTTTTTTTTTTTGAGACTAGATTTCGCTTTGTTGCCCGGAGTACCACAGACTCAAGCGATCCCCAGCCTCAGCCTCCCAGGTAGCTGGGATTACAGGCGCACGCCACCACACCCAGCTATTTTTTGAGATTAGGGCTCGCTATGTTGCCCCGCGCGGGTCTCGAACCCGCGGACTCAAGAGATTCCTAGCCTCGGCCTCGCGCTTCGTAGGCTGCGATTAAAAGCACGCACCACCGTGCCCGACCCTCAGGTAGTGCTTTTTATATCCACTTTGCAGCCGATGATTCCTGGCGCGCAGAGAGGTCGAGTCACTTGCTTGAGATCACACAGCAGCTAGGTGCTGAGTTGGGTTCCCCAGTTTTCGGAGTCCAGAGGCTTATTGTGCGCCACTTTCCAGTCTCTCTGGGCCTTTAAGCTTCCCATTTCCTTCCCTCCTTTCTTTCTCTCCGGCGGCTGCGACCGGAGCACTTGGCGCTAGCCCTTCGGAGGTCTGGCTTTTTCCTGAGAGTCTCTTCGAGGTGCTGGGCCGCCGGCGCAGCGCCAGGACCCGGGTGCCCTGTGCTTTGTGGGCCGCACTGCCAGGACGCTCGCTCCGGTAAACGGTTTATCTAAAGACAACTTCTGTTTCTCGTTCGCTGTCGGGAGTTACCCTGCAGCCAGCGATGAAAAATGCGCCTTTTCCCGAGACTCTGGCGCTGGTGATTTATGTGAGAACCCGCCTCACCCTCGAGGCCTGGGCCGCTCACCCCGGCCCAGGGAGTGGTGGGTGGGGGCCCGGAGTGGTGGGTGGGGGCCCGGGACTGGAAGAGAACCTGGTGCCTCCCCCCCCAACACCCGCTTCTAGGCGTCCCCCTCCATCCCTACCTCCAGGACACTTTACAGTCTCTCTCCCAGGAAGCTGAGCGCTTTATCGCGGTTAAGTAAACACCATTATCCCAGGTCCATTAACACGGAGATTTTGGCGTTGTAAATAGAGGGGAGAGAGTGGAGCAGCCCCCGCGAACTCCCTTGTAAAACGGTGAAGCTTCTTCATGATTTATGGTCTCTGGCTGGCCCCCTAACCCTCGAAGAAATCCCAGTCTTGACCAAAGCCAGAAGGTGGGCATTCCCCCAGCCTAGAAATCCCGCCCTGGGTGTTAGGCTGGAGATAGAGAGTCCTCAGGACACGCCTGCCGAGCCTGGTCATTAATTTTCTCTAAGTCCCAGGCGCAGGGATGCTGACTCCTTTCCGGCTGTGGGTGCAGAGATAAACTCTGCAGCTCCCCAGGAGCGATCAGCAGGCAGTGTAGATGGTGCCAGGGGCCAGAATGCTAGTGTCCTCATTTGTAAAGTGGATGGTGCTTTCAGCAGCCACTTAGGAGTCTGCAGAGCACAGGAGACCCGCGGTTGGTGGGCACTGCCCACACAACACTACCCTGTGACCCACGGGGCAGTCATTAGACCTTCTTGTGTGGCCGCTTTTCTTCCTCTTTCCAAATGGAAATGCCCATCTTACTCAAGGGACAGCTGATTGGTTAGCCCAGTACAGACAGTGGTGCTGGCACGAGGCAGATGGTCCTCGCTCTCACCTCTGAGTTTCTCCTTCTGAAGAGTGTCTGGTGACCTGTCCCAGAAAGGCTCAGCTCATCCGGAGTGTGGTTTTCGTACCCTACAAGTCAGTGTTTATGTCAAACAGTGGCCTTTGAATAGGGACGTGGCTTCATTTGATTGAGAAAACAAAAGCCTGGTTCTCCAAGTTAGGGGAACTTGGGGTACCCAGCCTGTTGGCCCCCTCACCAAGGTCCCTCTTGGGAGACAGTGCATGTGGGGTGATAACTCCATCTTCAGCCTGAGAACTTAGTTATTTTATTTATTTATTTATTTTTGAGACTAGGTCTAGCTATTTTTGCCTGGGGAGTCGCAGGAGGTACCTCGGAGGTATCACGAACTCAAGCGATCCCCAGCCTCAGCTTCCCAGATAGCTGGGATTACAGGCACATGCCACCATGCTCAGCTATTTTTGGGGGACTAGATCTCACTATGTTGACCCAGGCAGGACTCGAACTGCGATCCTGGTCCCTGCCATGGCTTCCTAGGCTGCTGCTTACAGGCATGTGCCACCATGCCCGGCCTTAGAACTCAGTAATTAACAGAGAGTTTTCACCTAGCTGAAGGGATGGCTTTGAGGAGGGATAGTGGGGAGGGGAGTGGGGTGAGGGGAAGGGCAGAAGGGTACCAGGACTTTGTGCTCCTCTGGCATGGCTGTATTTATCAAGATCAGAAATTTTTTTTAATTTAACTTTATGTTTCTGTGCCAAGGAGCCCTCAACCTAAGTGATGCCCATAGACTAGCTTTCAGGATGCTTTAATTGTATAACATAAAATGTACATATGACATTGAAGTAGTTAAGACTTTATACATACTAATGTGATCATATATTTGCCTCTTTATTTATGGATTAAAAGAAATCTAGTGGCAGGACTAACAACTGCCATTCCAGTGTGGAAATGAATGTCAATGGAATTTCATGGTGTCACTGTGGCAGCCACATGTGATAGTATTAGTGATCCCCATGTGTAACAAAGTCACAGGCGCTACTAACACTGCTGGACTTGCTGCCTACCTTCAAATACTAAACTGTCACTAGTGCTAAACTGTGTCCATGAAACACAAACAGGTCTTCTCCATAGATGCCCTGAATTCTAGTGTCTAGTCCCTGGGGAATTCATAAACTGCCTGGTATGGAACCAGGGTCACAATCTCCTTCATTTCAGAGTGGGTTTGGATCAACTACACTGAATCTTCTAGGGGTATTTTCTGGAAGATTTTAGAGCACTGTCTAAGTTTTACTCTGTGGGTGGATCCAGAAGGCTACATATTAAACTTAATTCTAAAGGGTTGTTTTCACATAAAATCCCAAGAATCATTGTGTCTGGATTTCATGACAGCCCCAGTACTTCAGTTGGCAGCTTGGAAGGGATGTCTGTTCCCTTTCCCCCACCCCCACCCCCAGGGCAGGAGAGCAGTGGTGTGGTGCAAAGTTCTTCTGCAGTGATTGCTTTGAGGGGTGTGTGTGAATGTGGTGGGCATGGCAGGGGGCCTGTGAGACTATGGGGAAGGACATCCTGGTGAAGGATCCCCAGGTGCCTGCAGAGGCTCTAGAAAAACTTCAAAACATAACTGGTCCTACCCAACCTCAAGCTTGCATCTGAATTCTGGGAAGAGAAACTTGCTGAAGAGTGTGGCTAAGTGTCAGAGGTGAGTGTGTCATCCACTATATTGAAATGCAGGGTTTAATCATCGTGCTTACTGGTGATGGTTTCACTCACCTCTGGCGCTGTACAAACCTTGCCATCAGCTCACTCTGCGCTGTAGTTTTGCTCTCAGGTGCTCTTGGGTTCTGAGATCCTTCCCATACTGGTACCTTTGGAGTTTCCACTCACTCACTCGCTCGCTGGCTCTCTCACTCATTCATAGACCAGGCTAGGCTAGGAGCTCTTGCTCTGACACTTGTCTGAGCTGCTCTGGGTGATAGGAAAAGAGTAAAGAGGTGAATTCTAGCTTCAAGGAATTTTCAAATACCCTTTCTCCTCACTCCCAATCTTAAGTATCCCTGATAAGCACCAAAGCTCTTTGAACCAAACCTGATTTGATCTTGTGCAATCACTAGAGGTTCAAGAAGTGTTATTGGGAGGAAGAGCTTGTAGCATATTGATTAGTTGGGATCTCTCTTTTCTATTTGTAAAATAGAGCATGAGCTTAAACGAATACCATTACAATGCTGAAGTGTTGAACAAAGCAGGGCTTGTTCCAAATGTGAGAAATGTGCTGAATACATCCAACATGACACTTGAAGAGAGTTATGAAATTGCTGGCCCCAGATCAAGTAAGTGATTATAATTGACAGCCAAGGGTAAACACAGAGCTAACTAATAAATTTTCACCTTGCATGAACTTCAGTTCTAGCAGCACTGTTTGCTCCGCTGAATTCCTGTCATGTCTTCATGAGGGTCTTAGTTTATACTCTCATAGACAACAGTTGGGAATTCAGGGTTTAATAAAAATAAGGAGGAGTGGGAAGGGAATAGGGTCTAGAGTCAGAAGATGTGGTTCTTTGGTCTGTTTCTCTCAGTTGGAAGTTTTGCCATTTGGTCAAATAAGTGGAGTTTGAGTTTCCTTTTTGGTAAAATGAGTATCGCAACACCTACTTTATAAGTTTATCTAAGGAGTGTGATAATGTAGGATACAAGTGCTCTGTGAGATGTAAGTCATCCTGCTATGTGGAATTCTATAACCGTGTGCCTTTGGAACTAGATGAACCTGGGTTCCAAGTTTGGCACAGGTCACTTATTTGCCATTTTTAAAGTTATTTATTTCTTCAGTTTCCTCATCCATGAAGCGAATTAGAAATACCTATTTTTCTGGATCATTGTTCTGTCACACATATGAGATCTTTGCATATAAAAGAGTGCCCCCCCCACCAGATTGTAAGACCACCAATCACTTCTAGGTTGTTAATGTTGGGATGGCAGTGACTCTGTCCTATGTAGCTTACATCTGTAAAATAACTTCTTTTTTTTAATTTAAAATTTTTAATTTATTTATATATAAATTTCACAACATTGTAATTCCAGGGGTAAAATAACTTCTTAATATTGATTGAAGGAAACTTATATGTGTCATAAAACATAACACAACTACACATACACAAGTCTTCATCGGCTAAGCAGAACTTCTCCTGGAATAATTTCAGTCTTAGCTGTATCCCAGGGGCCCAATTCACTCACCCTTTTCCTTGGAGGAAGGTCATCACAAGACTCATTGAATCAGTAGCAGCAAATGGCTGCAAACAGATCAACTGACTTGGGGAAAGACACAAGTTTTTATTTTTATTTATTTTATTTTATTTCATTTTATCTTATTTTATGAGATTAGATCTCGTTGTTTTTGCCCGTGGAACCGCAGGCACCCAGGTTGCCTGGGGTACCACAGACTCAAGCAATCCCCAGCCTCAGCTTCCCAGGTAGCTGGGATTACAGGCACATGCCACCATGCCCAGCTATTTTTTTTTTGGACTAGGTCACGCTACGTACCCCCGGCGGAAGTCTAACCGTGATCCCTGGCACTGGGCGGTGGCTTCCTAGGCTGCCACTTACAGGCATGTGCCACCATGCCGAACAACACAAGTTTTTAAATTACCACTCATCGATAAAGTCATCAGTCTTCAATGTCTATTGAGCTGTTACTATATACCAAACACCACATCAAGCACTCACTAGCTCTCTTAGGTTTCCCCACACCCTTCTCCTTGGTTCTAAGTATTGGATTTTCAGTAGGAAGACCAGATTTCTGACATCGGTTCCATTAGCCAGTGCAAAGATGGACACCTGGTGTTGCCATTTCTTTTCTTGTTTTCTTTTTGAGATGAGCTGTCTTGAGAACGTGGAGGTTGAAACCCAGGGAACATACTGCACTCATGGAGCCTGCCAATGTGGTTTCTGCTTGAGGAATTCAAGAACACATGGAAGACTGGAAAACTAAGCATAGCATTATCACATACACTAATCAGGAAGGAAGAAAAAGAGAGCGGAAGATGGAGAATGAAAGGTTGGGGAAAGGGAGGAAGAGGAAGGATCAGAATTAGTTTTCCATTACTTCTGCAAATTACCACGAACTTAATGATTTAAATCAACTCACATTATCTTACAGTTGCATAAGTCAGACATCTGCTATGGATCTCACCAAGCTAAAATCAAAGTGTTAGCCTCTCTGTAGGCTCTAGGAAAGGATCCAGTTTCTTGCTTCTTCCAGTTTCTAGAGGTTGCCCACATTCCTTGGCTAATAGTCCCCACCTCCATCTTCAAAGCCAGCAATGATGGGCTGAGCTCTCTTCAGTTGCCTTCTTGCTGCATCTCTCACTGACTATGACTGGGAAAGAGTGTCTACTATTAAGAAGTCATGTGATTAGGTTGGGTTCACCTGGATAATCCAGGATAATCTCTTCATAACAAGGTCTGTATTCTTAATCACAGTGCAAGTTTCCTGAGAGAAAGGTGTGGGCATCTTTGGAGATGATTATTCTGTTAGGGAGAGAGAGAAAGAAAAAGGAGGGAAGAGAGGGAGGATGGGGAAAAGAAGGGGAGGAGGTGGAAAGGAAGGGAAGGAGAGGAGGGGGCAGAGGGAGGAGGAAAAGACAGGGGTGGGGGAGGGATTTGCCTGTTGTCTTTCCCAGAAAAGTTATTGAAAGTTATTTGACGTCCAATAAGGAAACAATTAAGAATTGAGAATGCAGCTGAAAGTTAAACATTTTCTAGCAAATTATATTTATATTTTGCTGCACATTCAGCAGCTGTAGACATAACAGATGACACTCAAAGCACAAGCCAGTGCTGTTAACTTCTGCCCCCTGTTCTCGTTGAGGAGTCCCCTGCTGCATGTGAGCTATCTCTGAGTGTGCAGGAAATCAGCTCCTTGTTAATTATGCTTTATCTTTGTCATATTTCCAGGTTTTCATCTGATGGGAGATGAGCCACAGGCAAAGCTGTGGGGGAGGTGACGCTTGTCTATGGTGCCACTCTTGTCTTTACCACTAAACAGATTCCTCTGCTTAAAAGCACATAAGCAACTGTCTATGAATTTTTTTTTTTTTCCCATTTGTAAGGTCGACATATAGGGAAAGGCTGGAAGACAGTACTCCAAAATAATAGCATTTGTTAGGTGATGAAATTTTGGATTTCTTATTTCTCTTTTAAACATCACCTTCTGTTCTTTTGTATTTATCAATAAAAATGTAAAGTATTTCCACCAAAGAGCCATTTGATAGAAAATTAGCTTTGCAATATGGAACTGAGAGTTGGAGAGCAAGTAGGTCTTGCTGTGTCACCAGGGGTAGTCCCAATCTCACAGACTCAAGCGATCCCCAGCCTCAGCCTCCCAGGTAGCTGGGATTACAGGCACCTGACACTGCATCTGGCTGCTTTTTTGAGACCAGGTCTCATTATATTACCCAGGAGTTAGTCTCGAACCTGCGAACTCAAGGGATCCCAGGCCTCTAGCCTCCCAGTGCTTGGACTACAAGCGTGTGTCACCATGCCTGGCTTAAATCTTTTATTTCTGAGGAGGTAGTCTTGCCCAGAAGTGAGGAATATGAGACTCAGATCTGAGTCAACCCTGTATGAGTGACTCTTTTTATTCAGTTGTAAAATGAGGAAACCAAATAGCTTTTATGTCAGTGTTTCCATAAGAATTAAACCACACATGCACGTGAACTGCTTTAACTGGTGTCTGGTATATAATAGGCTTTCAATAAACAAATTATTATTTCTAGAGTTCAAATGATCCTTAATCCAGTCCTTGATGCAAATATGAAGTCTGTTATCAGGGACAGAGGAGTGGTCATGTTCCTGATTTCTGAATGTGGCAATTATGGACAAACAGAATATGTTTCCATTTAAGAACCTTCAATTTGGGTGAAAGCCCATAAGTTACTTAATTATATAGACAAACTCTATTGGTAATGCAGCATATTAAAGCAAAGAATGAAAAAAAGTCGTCTAAATTTATTTGCTTATTGCTTATGGAGCACTTAGTATTTTCCAGGCCCTCAAGGGACACCCCCCCACCCCCAAGAACTGAGAATGTACAGGGGAGAAAAGAAGTAGACACAGACAGCTACATAAAGAAGCAGGATAGGTTGGGGCTTGGGAATGAGTCACGTGGCCTCGCTGGAGGTCAGGACTCTCCCCTAACTCTGGCACCCCAGCCCTCCCTAGGCCTCCCTCAGTGTGGGGCCCCACAGTTCTTTCAGGTCGTGCCTGTGTATCCTCCAGAAAGAAAAAGAAAAAAGAAGAGGCAGCAGAATAGGTAACAGACTAAATCTTCTTTAACCTTTCAGGTTAAAGAAGGAGAATTTCATGGAGGAGGGAAGAGCTGACCAGGGCCTGGAAGGAGGGTGGGGTTTGCTCAGGGTGAGGTGGTGGGGGAAGACCTTCTAATTTCCTCCACAAGATTTTCAGAACAAGATTCCATCAGCCCAGAGATGCTGTTCATGGTTTTCCCAAGAAAACCATGAACACAACAAAGCACAACAAAGGTCTGTGCTCTTTGAACCAGGGGAGGATGCAATATTATAATGATTCCTAAAAGAACAAATCTGCCAGGAACTGAAAAACACAAGACAATATGTTAAACAAGCACTCTAAAAGTCATGTCAAAAAATGCATGTACAGTGTGATTTCAGTGATGTCAAATGCACAGAGAAAAGACAGGGCATACTTAAAAATGTTAATGCTAGGTATAGTGATTATGGATTTTTTTAAAGTTCTATATAGCTCTTATGTATGTGTGTACTGAACTTTCAGAAAGGAATATACAACAATATATGTTCAGTTTTAATATTAATACCACCACCATCACCAGTATAAATACTTATGAACCCACCAACCTGTCAAAGAAATAATGCATTGCTGGCACTTAGCAGTTCCTGTGTGCTCATTCCCAGTGGATGCCTTTCATTTCCTCCAGATAACATCAGCTTTTTCCTTAGCCCTTTTCACATGTTTACCCCTAAACACCATATTGATGAAGTTGGGGGTAAAGAATCTACCGTGTAACAAAAAGACAGTATTGCTACTTCAACATGAAGGTTCCCAGGAGAAGGGAAGGGGAATGCAGTCTCTGGTCCTAGTCGTGCAGCTTTCCCCAGGGTTTGCCTCAGCAGCTGGAGATGTTGGTGGGCAGGACCATAAGCAAGTCCTGAATTCTGGCGCTCTGTGAACAGGGCATAGCAGGGATGCTGTGGCCACAGAGATCCACATTCAGTAGACGCGCAGCTGGCAGAGGGCATGGACTGCTCCTGTGTCCGGCTCCTCAGCACCCATAGTAGTGGCCATCATTTTTTTT
>PVHY01028341.1:0-15221 GCA_004024945.1 Uropsilus gracilis | reverse complement strand
AGGCTCTCGTTGCCCAGGGTACCACAGACTCAGGCAATCCCCAGCCTCAGCTTCCCAGGTAGCTGGGATGACAGGCGCACGCCACCACGCCCAGCTATTTTTTGGAGCTAGGTCTCCCTACGGGCCCCAGGCGGGACTCGAACCGCGATCCCTAGCCCCGGCCGCTTCATAGGCTGAAGCTTACAAGCACGAGCCACCATGCCTGGCCAAGTAAGTGTATTCTTTGTTCACCCTCTTGATCTTTGTATAGCCCTCTGGTGCTTTACATTGACTACTGCTGCTGAATTGTGGGTTTTCACAGGTTCCTTATTTTTTCTAAATCAGCCTCCATTTCCTTTTCTGTAAAACACATTTATAGGATTTTATACAGGGGTTGTAATTTTTATTTTTTAAAAAATTTTATTGCTTAATTATCATAAAATATTGGTTATGTTTGCATGATTGTTTTGTGACCCCCTCTGGTCACTCCAGCTTCTCTAGCTGCAAGCTATTGGTCCATGATTGGCCCACTGGTCTTTTCTTTTCCTAGAACTATGTATCCTTTTTATCCTGAGTGTGAATTTGCATTCCTGGACAGCAACAGATGAGACTGCTCAGATCTCCAGGAGTAGCTGCAGCATATCATCAAGCGCAGATAATGTGCTGCACTTCCAGGATCCTTTTCTGTCACTTGTTGCTGGTTCTGTGCCACACAGTTCCGATATCTGGGTTTGGGAATCCAACTCCCAGCCCATGGCAATGAGGCGTTTGCTGCTGGGGCAGACTTTCCCAGGTCGTTGGTCCAGCTCCTCTCTTCTCTCTTGTTAGCAGTTCTGCCATGGGGCCACTCGTGGTGACTTTCTTCCCCCCATTGATTGACAAAGAAGGGAGCCTCCTGAACATTGCATATTACTTGGGCCCCAGGTTTGACTCCCCAGTGCCAGAGACAATGGGGATAGAAATCTGTGACAGGTCACCTCAGTCGCTGATTTCACCTTCTGTTTCAGTGGTTCCCAACACAGTGCTTGTCCCACCCAAGTGGTGAGTGTATTGAGGGCCGTTATTACTTCCTTTTCTCTGCATTATATATGCAGCTGGAGAGACTAGATTTTTCATTTGTAGTGCAGGTCTATTGAGGTTAGAGTAAATCGGAGGGGGATCCCCCACCCCAGTCCACACCCCAGTAGAGGCGCTCAGCCCCCACCCCCTGCCTATGTGGAGGCAGAAGCCAGCTTCCCCAGCCTAAGATCCCTGGACCCAGAGTCCCTGAGATCCTGAGGTCCCTGTGGCATAGGACTCACCCTTGCCCCACCTCCCACCCTGCCCTCACTAGCGGCCTAGGTCACTGTGGTGAGCTGTAGCTCCTCTTCATGGGACTGCATTGTTTGAAAGAACCTCAGCTCCCACCTCCACTGACAAGGCTCACTGGGTCAGGCTGGGCCGAGAGGGCGGAGCCTACTAATCCTCTCTCCCAGCTCATACCCCTTAGGTGCCCTACTCCCACCCGACACTGGAAGGGTGGAGGCTGGGTCTCCAGCCCCAAAGCCCTCAGATCTCTAGAGCCTGAGAGCCCGGTGGTGCCGGATTTACCTTATCCCTTCTGGGGGGGTATCCCTAGAGGGCCAGGCCTTTTGAGAGGGCCTCAGCCCCAGCTCCCAGACCAGCTTGGATCAGGGCCAGACCTAGAAGGCGGAGCCTACAAATGCCCTCTTCCAGCTCCTTCCCAGAGGTTGTTTAAAGGATGAAATGAAGTGATATAGTTTCACTAGCAGTTACCGAATCAGCTCCCTGGTGCTAAGGCATTCCTAAAGTTGATAGAGAGAGCACTGTCACAGCCTTTAGTTGCAATAACCCTAAACCTTCATGCCCAATTTTTTTTTTTTTTTTTTTGAGACGAGGTCTCTCTCACTATGTTGCCGGGGGAATGGCAGACTCACGTTTCCTGGGGTACCACAGATTCAAGCGATCCCCAGCCTCAGCTTCCCAGGTAGCTGGAATTACAGGCGTGTATCCCACACCCAGCTATTTTTTTTGAGATGAGGTGTCACTATGTTGTTCTGGGCGGGTCTCGAACTGGCGGACTCAAGTGATTCCCAGTCTCAGCCTCCCATGCTAGGCTTGGATTAAAGCCGCGCGCCACCGCAGCCAGCTGTTCAAGTCCTATTCCATTTTTTTTTTTTTTAAGACTAGGTCTCGCTATTTTTTTTTTTTTTTTGAGACTAGGTCTTGCTATTTTTGCCCTTGGAACCCCAGGCTCTCGTTGCCCCGGGTACCACAGACTCAAGCAATACCCAGCCTCAGCTTCCCAGGTAGCTGGGATTACAGGCGTGTGCCACCACACCCAGCTGTTTTTCTGAGACTAGGTCTTGCTGTGTTGCCCTGGGCGGGACTCAAACCACAATCCCCACACCCAGCCACGACTCCAGAAGCTGTCACTTACAGGCATGCGCTACCATGCCTGGCCTCAAGTCCTATTCTTATTTGTCTTTTTTTTTTTTTCAATTTGTCATTCTTATTAATAAGTTCATTTCTTCCCAGTGAAGAAAGACCAAATGGAGCAAGTTGTGGTTATCTCAAAGCCCTTTTTGAATGGTTGGAATGCTAATAATGGCTCAGTATTTGCAAAGGAACGTTTTTTCTACCAACCATCTGGAGTATAGAGTGTAAGCCCAAGGACAAGCTTGAGAACTCATGCAGAAGTGGATGTGTATGAAAACAACAATTTTTTTTTGAGACTAGGTCTTGCTTTTGCTATTGTTTGTATTGCCCAGGATAGTCCCTATCCGGCAAACTCATGCAATCCCCTGTCTCAGCCTCCCAGGTAGCTGGGATTACAGGTGCCTGCTACCATGTCCAGCTGCTTTTTTGAGAACCAGGTCTTGCTATGTTGCCTGGGATAGTGTCACACCCGCAAACTCAAGCGATCCCTGGCCTCTTGCCTCCCAGCACTTGGATTAATGGTGCACACCACCACGCCCAGCTTCCTTTTTTTTTTGAAACATCATTACACACCATACAATTCACGCATTTAACATAACATTCAGTGTTTTATTTTTAGTGTATTTGCAGAGTTGTGCAACTGTCAACTCATTCAATTTTATTTTATTTATTTATTTTTAGACTAGGTCTCGCTATTTTTGCCTGTGGGACCGCAGGCTCACGTTGCCCAGGGTACTACAGACTCAAGCAATCCCCACCCTCAGCTTCCCAGGTAGCTGGGATTACAGGCGCACACCACCACGCACAGCTATTTTTTGGGGACTAGGTCTCACTATGTGCCCCCCCCCCCCCGCTCGAACCTTGATCCCAGGCCCCAGCCATGGCTTTCTAGCCTGCCACCTACAGGCATAAGCCTCCACGCCTGGCAACTCATTCAATTTTAGAGCATGTTCACTATTCCAAAAAGAAACTCCATATTTATTGACAATCACTTCCCATTGCCCTCCATACCCCTAGCCATAGGCAATAATTGGCTTACTGTTTATCTGTGTGAATTTGCTTATTCTGGTTATTTCACACAAATTGAGTCATACTATATATTTCTGTATATCTATCTATCTATCTATCTATCTATCTATCTATCTATCTATCTATCTATCTATCTATCTATCTATCTATCTATAGGTGTATAGGTGACTGGTTTCTTTCATCTAATGTGATGTTGTCAAAGTTATCTGTGTTTTAGCAGATATCAGTACTTTTTATTACTGAATAATTCCCTACTGTATAGACTGAGCATATTTTATAAGCCATTCATCAGTTGTTGGTCATTTGGATCAGTTCCTTCTGAACTTTCTCTCGCATTTTGGTTACAACAGGGGAGAGTGACTTAGCTACAATTATCTCACTGTGAAAGATAGAGGTGTTCTCTGTATGTATATGATTTAACCCATATCATTACCTAATTCAAAATAAGAAGATTCCAACCACTCCTGTTTGAAAGTAGCAATATTTCTCAGTTTTTCTAGTTTATTTATTCGTACTGTTGAGCTAGTTCCTGGTCCTGGTGATTTCCAATTTTGGATTAATCATCTTTTCAGCTATTTATACCTGCAGCAAAATTTCAGTTACACTCTTGAAAATTAGGAAATGCAGACAGGCAAAGTGAAAAATTATCTATAATTCTAGTGCTCTATGACAATTTACATTTTAACAATTACATTATTTGTAAAAATTGTAAATATTAATCATAAATTCAGAAAATGCAGCAAAGTAGAAATTAGAAAGGAAATCACTTTAAATTGTATTTTAATATTATGGTAATATTAAAGCTCTCTCTTCCTTTATGACAGATATACAGGTAGAAGGAGAGGTAGATAATGGATATATAGATGTATAGATGGATGAACAAATTAAAAAATATATATAAATTAAATGTTATACATGGTGATTTTTAGCAAAAATAACATTTCATTTGAATTTTACAGCAGTTGCTGGCCCAAGATGGTGAACTAAGCATATCTTACAGTTTCTGACCTTTTCTCCAATCTCTAGGAACAATAGAGGAAAATATTTAGCATATTCATTGACATGCTCTCAAAACAGGATGAATGCTCAGAGATTGTGAGAAATTCCTGACCGAAATCAGATAGGATTGAATTCAAGAGGGTGATGGCAGCGCAATGTGCATGTGAGAATCCAAAAGAGTTCTACCACCAGAAGTGAGAGCTCTGGTTTCAGACGGGAGGTGGGAGCAGGAAGAGATGGTTCAATGGGTAGTACTTTGGTATCCTCTTCATTGCACCCCACTCCATTTTTTTTTTTTTTTTTGAGACTAGGTCTCACTATGTTGCCTGGTGTAGTCCCGATCCTGTGGACTCAAGTGATCCCTCTACTTGAGCCTCCCAGGGAGCTGGGATTACGGGTGCCCACCACCGCTGCTTTTTTGAGACCAGGTCTTGCTATGTTGCCTGGTGTATTCTCGAATCACGACCCAATCAAGTGATCCCTGGTCTCTTGCCTCCCAGTGCTGAGATTACAGACACGCACCACCATGCCTTCCATTCTCTTTTCTGTGGATGGTGTAACTGCAAACACCTTCTCCAGTTAGAAGCAGTATCTCAGGTCAAGGGCTGTGACTGCTAGTGACTGACAGTATCAGGAATGATAAGGAACCCTTAATTCTGGAAAACCAGCTGCTGACACTCATGTCCTCATAGCATTTCTTTTTTCTTTTCTTTTCTATTTTTTTTTTTTTTTGAGACCAGGTCTCACTATTTTTGCCTGTGTAAACACAGGCTCATGTTGCCTGTGGTACCAAGAACTCAAGCAATCCCCAGCTTCAGCTTCCCAGTAGCTGGGATTACAGGTGCGTGACACCACACCCAGCTATTTTTTGGAACTAGGTCTCACTACATTGCCTCGAGCGGAACTCAAACTGCGATCCCTGGTCCCCACCGTGGCTTCCTAGGCTGCCACTTACAGGCACGCACCACCATGCCTGGCCCTCATAGCATTTTCTACCCATTTGCTAGTCTCATTGAAGACCACCTGCTTCATAAACACCAACTACCAAATCTGCATCTCAGTTACGCCCAAACTCTGAGAGTCAACTGCCTACATAGAGGATGTTTCAATCTAGTAGGATTCTTAGTAGAAAAATGAAATTACGTAAGGAATCCCCAATTATGTGAGTGGGACCTTGAAATAAGAGTCAAGAACCAGAATAACTTTATTTGATGAAACATAGTTTATAAACTTGGAACAAACCTGTAGAATAAAGATAATTAACAGAGATGCAAGGACATTGCATCCATGAAGCAAGAACAGGTATTTAAAAAGAAAGAAAATACATTGAGGATCTTGACAATGAAAAACAATGTTTGGAGTAAAACACTCAATAGATGGATTGAATGGCAGGTACATACACTAAGGAGTTGATAGTGGGCTGAAAGATTGGATGGAGGGCCTGGCGTGGTGGCACGTGCCTTTAATCCCAGCTACCTGGGAGGCTGAGGCTGGGGATCGCTTGAGTCCATGATACCACAGGCAACGTGAGTCTGCAGTTCCCTGGGCAGCATAGCAAGACCTAGTCTCAAAAAAAAAAAAAAAAGATTGGATGGAACAATTCTCTCCAAAAAGATCTCTCCAAATGGAGAGATCTCCAAATCTCTCCAAATTCTCTCCAAAAGAAAATAAGTGGAAGTGTCAAAGCCTCAAAGGTAGATCAAAATACTAACATCTGTCTAATAGTTGTGACAGGATAAAGCGGAAAAAATGGAGGGGAAATACAGCAATGCTTTTTGTGACTTCTGTACATGCATGTTATTCTCACTCTTCTGCCTCACTGTAGATGCAGAACACACCCACCCATTGTTCCCCAGCCTCCCTTGCAGCTGGAGCATGGGTGGGTGAACCAGTCCTGGTTCATGGGATCTGACAGGAGCTCTGTTAGGAGTTGGCTATGAAAGGCCTATTTCCATGACACCAAGAGATATGGAAGTAAAAACTATGTTCCTTTGTTTGACTGTAGTTTGTGAGAAGCCACTGTATGCAAAAGCAGCAGTCATCTTACAGTCACATGGAGACAAAAACAGTGCTGGGAATGGCAGAGCAGCAAGAAATAAACATGTTGTATATAGTAGCTATCACTCCATGTCTTTTTAGACATCTCAAATATATCCTTCATTCTTTCTGTTACCTGTTACCTTTTGTGATATAATTCAGAAATTTTTATTTAATTCTGTGTTCTCCTGTATGGTTTGTGCTTTTGAAAAGTTTGTCTTTCCTAGCTGGGCACCATGGCTCGTGTCTGTAAGCTTAAGCCTATGAAGCGGTTGGGGCTGGGGATCGTGGTTCGAGTCCCAGTGGGGACAACATAGCGAAACCTAGTCCCCCAAAAAATAGCTGGGCATGGTGGTGCATGCCCGTAATCCCAACTACCTGGGAAGCTGAGGCTGGGGATTGCTTGAGTCCGTAGTACCACGGGCAATGGGAGTCTGCCATTCCACGGGCAAAAATAGCGAGAATTAGTATCAAAAAACAAACAAACAAACAAAAAAAAGGCTTGCCAAATGGCAGTGGCCCCACAGCAAAACCCCAACAGAGGAGACCTACCATCAGCTGATGGCTGTCCCTTAGAGGATCTGCTCTTCCAAAACATATGGCTGGGAGTCATGCCCCCAAGCCAAAGACCTGAAGCATGACTGAAGGAGCAACAAAATGTTGCAGAAACTGCGGAGATGAGACCCACCAGGAAGCAAAAACAATCATACAAGCCAAAGGTGCTCCAATTGGCCTAGGAAGGCAAAAGCAGTACAGGAATGATAAACAGCAGCTCTACCAAGTCCCGAGAAATCGCACCCTCACCAAGGATGAGGAAATGGATCCAGAAAGAAAAGAAAAAAAAAAAAGACTGGACAAAAACAGAAAAAAAAAAAAAAAAGAAAAGAAAAGACTGGACAAAAACAGAAAAAAGAAAAGAAAAGAAAAAAAATGGACAAACAACAAAAAGAAAGGAGGCAAAGTGACCAGGGGTATGTGGTGTGGTGGAGTATTCCCATGGGAATCAGCAATTACACAATCATGTATTGTAAAAAATCCAAAAATAGGGCGGGGCACGGTGACTCGTGCCTGTAATCTTCAGCCTATGAAGTGGCCGGGGCTAGGGATCGCGGTTCGAGTCCCGCCGGGGGCCCGTAGCGAGACCTAGTTCCAAAAAAATAGCTGGGCGTGTTGGCGCGCACCACCAAGCCCAGCTATTAGATTTTCTTATTTTATATAATCCTGATTATTTTTTCCATGTTTATGGAACGCGGAAGCAGGTAGAGAAATGGAGATTTAGATAAGAGGAACACCTCCTATTTCGCTAGCCCCTTCTGGCACACTAGAAGGTGGGCGATAGCACATCTCTCACCTGTAACCCAGCTTCCTAACCTCTTTGGAATGTCCCAAGAGACATATGACCCATTAGTAACGACTGCTGCCTCCAAAGGTAAATTCTCCTGTTTTGATGCATCCTGGCATCCTGCCAGCTGCATGTCACATACACTTTGCTACTTCCTCATTAGATCATTGTAACTTTTCCTTGCTTGGGGTATATAAGGGATTTCTCAACTTCAATAAAGTGAACCTGGACATGCTTCCAGGATCCCTGTTCTGTGGGCTAGCCTCACAGATCACTATCCATCTCTTCCATCTCAATTTCTTCTTCATTCCACAGGCAACTCCTAACACATGTTCATATATCATATGTTACTTAAATTGTTTTTTTTTTTTTTTTTTTTTTTTGAGACTAGGTCTCGCTATTTTTGCCTGTGGAACCGCAGGCTCTCGTTGCCCGGGGTACCACAGACTCAAGCAATCCCCAGCCTCAGCTTCCCAGTTAGCTGGGATTACAGGCGCGCGCCACCATGCCCAGCTATTTTTTGGAACTAGGTCTCGCTACGGGCCCCAGGCGGGACTCGAACCGCGATCCCTAGCCCCGGCCGCTTCATAGGCTGAAGCTTACAGGCACAAGCCACCGTGCCAGGCCTTGTTACTTAAATTGACCTACTTTGCTTTTTTTTTAAAAATAGATATCTCTACCGTCAGTGGAGAACTCGTTATATTATTGACCATAGGTAGAATGTATCCGAACCAAAAAAAAAAAATCTAAACTCCATCTGCATACTGTTGCCTCCTCTCACTTTGTTAAAAAGGACAAAAGAAGAAAAAAAAAAAGGACAAAAGCATATTAGAGAGTCATTAATACACTGAACCTTTCTTACTCACATCATAAGATATCTGGAGAGGGAACATGTTCCAAAAAAGGGGACTATGGACTAAGTAAAAGCTTTAATTTCATAGTTTCTCCCTTCTCTCACTCTAGGCAGTGTTAAAAATCTGTGTTTAACCCATATTTACATTCTTTTCTTTCTCCCCTCTCATTCTGCTGTTTTGGGGTCTCATAGCACTGGGTGCTATGGGTGTGAGGAGGGATTATAACAAAGGAGGTAAGAGTCTCAGATGACTAATGAGATTAGTGACAGAAACCCAGATGGTGATTTTCTCATTGGGATTATTTACAGGTTTTCTGCAGCTCTACCTACGGATCTCAAGATCCCTATTCAATGACCGCTGTTGTTCTGTTACAGATCTTGGGTCCCTTTTGCATGCCCTCACTCCTTATAAAAGAATATAGCAAGCAAGAAGACCAGACAGGGTACGGTGGCTCGTGCCTGTAAGCTTCAGCCTATGAAGCGGCCAGGGCTAGGGATCGCGGTTCGAGTCCCGCCTGGGGCCCCGTAGTGAGACCTAGTTCCAAAAAAATAGCTGGGCGTGGTGGCGCGCGCCCGTAATCCCAGCTACCTGGGAAGCTGAGGCTGGGGATTGCTTGTCTGTGGTACCCTGGGCAACGAGAGCCTGCAGTTCCACGGGCAAAATTAGCGAGACCTAGTCTCAAAAAAAAAAAAAAAAAAAAAAAAAGAAGACCAGACAAGGTCTTATCAGACTCATGCACAAGGGAGACCTCCCTGGAAAGGAGAGCTTCTGCAATGGCTCCCTAAGGAAAGTTGGAAAAGCATTTATTTATTTTTTTTTTGAGACTAGGTCTCACTATACTGCCAGAGATAGTCCCGATCCCACGGACTCAAGCGATCCCCAGCCTGTTTCCCAGGTAGCTGGGATTTCAGGCGCCCACCACGGGGTCCAGCTGCTTTTTGGAGACCAAGTCTTGCCATGTTGCCCGGGGTAGTTTCGAATCTGCGAACTCAAGTGATCCCTTGACCTCTTTGCCTCCCAGCACTGGATTACAGATGCGGGCCACCACACCCGACAGAAAAAGCATTTTTAATGGGTCTGATCATTAGGGTGGGGTAGGGGAAAGCAGTGCCATAGCACTGGGTTACACAGGGGCACACATAGATGGCTTATCTGCTTCTTCATATGTCATATATTTCATTGACATCTTAGATCACCCAGAGTGTACATTTTAGCATGCTAATGAGACTATTATAAGCTCTCTGTCAGGCCTTAATGCTAACTGTGCTGCTGGTATTTCCCTCCTTCTAGAATATTTAGGACATTAGTTGTTAAAAAAACAGCCTTGACCAAGATATATAATATCTCTTGTCAAGATGTGGTACTATGAGGGGCACCATATGTCAAAAGCTAACTTCTTTAGTCTGGTGAGATGTATCAAGGGGTTATGAAAATAAGAGGCTAGATAGACTCCGGGAGCTGTGATGTAGGTCATCTTCCCTCCAGTTCACCACTTGTTCACCTAGACTTCCAGTCTCTTATTACCTCATGTCCTTACTCTGGCAGATAGCCCTGTTGAATAGTTCCTGGATAATCAACCTTTGAAGCATCCACTGTATCCATGCCAAACACACAGAGTGGAAGCTGTTCCATGACTGCTCATTCTCCTTGTCTTATGGTCCTATTGGCCAGCTTCCCTGATTTGTAATTCTGTAGACCAGAATGGGTAACACATCTTTATGAATGTACAGGAAGGCCCTAGACTCCTTGGTTCAATTCAGAACTCACCTTATATTTGCAGAGATGCACTTATAAGTTCACATAGCAAGCAAGATTCACCAGTCAGACGGACAACCCATATCTTTTGTAAGCTTCTCCCCCCACCTCCCCTTTTATTTGTAGCCCTCCCCTTGCAGTTAGGTAGGCACTCTATTCTCTCCTATGATTTCCTCTAATGAATTGCTCTTGGGGTTTTTTTTTTTTTTTTTTTGTGACTAGGGCTCGCTATTTTTGCCTGTGGAACCGCAGGCTCTCGTTGCCCGGGGTACCACAGACTCAAGCAATTCGCAGCCTCAGCTTCCCAGGTAGCTGGGATTACAGGCGCGCGCCACCATGCCCAGCTATTTTTTTGGAACTAGGTCTCACTACGGGCCCCAGGCGGGACTCGAACCGCGATCCCTAGCCCCGGCCACTTCATAGGCTGAAGCTTATAGGCACGAGCCAACATGCCCGGCTGCACTTGGGTTTTTATGTTTTCTTGAAGGAGGCTGGAAGTGGATGAAGTTTACAGACCTGGTCTAGTCACTTTTTAGCAAGTTCTTTGGGGATGTGACTATTGCTCATCTCTAGTATACTGATGGAGATAGTTATGGCCTTTTGTTGGATTTGGAATTTTATTGCACAGTAACATTTGGAGACAATTTTATTAATTACGTACCAAGTTGAGAAGGGAGAAATGCCTTTTTGAGCAAAAGAAGACTCAGTTTTATATAGACTCAAGAATTTCAGAGAGTTGGAGAAATGTATAAGCCATTTAATCCAATTCCCCAGCAACATCATGAATCTTGTTTATAGTAACCTGAGATGTAATCCAGTTTTCATGTGAGCACATCAAGGAAATAGCAATGCATTCTCTAACTTTCAGGTCTCAGCAATGAAGTACTACAAAACAAACTTCAAATCACTTAAAACCTTGCTTCTCCATTGATGAAAGGGGTATAAATAATATTTACAAAATATTGTGTGGAGGATAAAAGGAGATACCTGTAAAAAACCACCTAACCTGGAGACAGGAGTGTAATGTTGGGTCCCTTTATAGATGCCTTTAGGGGACAGGACATCCTAGGTTTGTCTTCACTGGAAAATGTTCATCATACTTAACAGGGTCTGTGCATTTCTAGCACCTCTTTTAACCTCAGTCCCTAGAGGCCACACTTCATACCTTTTCAGACACCTGATTTTAGTCCAAAGAACTGAAGAACGCAAAGAAGAGTCCCTTTCTTCTCTTTTTTGATCTGACGAATTCGAGGTAGCTGTTAAGACTCTGTGCAACCACCAGAGGAGTAGTTCAGCAAATAGGGAAAAAATGGTATTTCACTTTCTAATACTAACATTAGTTTTCTCTGACACTTGGTCTTAATCACTGGCTAGGATTCCGTAGGATTCTAGACTGAAAAGTGTGTGTGTGTGTGTGTGTGTGTGTGAGAGAGAGAGAGAGAGAGAGAGAGAGAGAGAGAGAGAGAGAGAACGCGCAAGCGAGCGAGAGAGAGAACGAGAGAGCAAGAGAGCGCGTGTGCTCTCCAAGTGTTGATAGACCCTACCACGCATTTGAATGATGCTAGTTTTGTTACTACGTATGAGCACTTAATAAGATAGTTTGTTGCTTTGAATGGATTGTTAAACACCTAGCCTGGCCCTGAAAAACTCAAGGGAAAACAAAGGGAGTCAGAGTTCGGAGAGCTCTTTTCCGAGTCTTGGGGCTCTTCTCTTGACCTCCAGTTCCTAGGCACTGCCTCTTTGACTCACGGTCTCGCCACTAGACGGTGTTAGAGAGTTTGCCACCCACCTATCTAGACGCCCCCGCTCGTACCCTCACGCCTCACCCGTCCAACCTGGTGCAGAGACTACGACTCCCATGGTGCTCTAGGAACAGGGGCGGGGAAAAGAGGGACGCGAGGGCGGGCCTTCCGGGTTTGTGTTTCCGGCGTCGGAGGCCGCGGCCAGGGACGGTGTGAGAGCGGTAAGATGGCGGCGGCGGCGGTGGTGGAGTTCCAGAGAGCCCAGTCTCTACTCAGCACCGACCGGGAGGCCTCCATCGATATCCTCCACTCTATCGGTAAAGGTCGCCACGCCCCCTCCCCAGCCCCGCTGGGCCAGCTCGGCCTTGTGTCGGGCGGCGGCGGCGGAGCGGGACCGGGCTACCCGGCTCTGGTGCTGCTGACTCACTGTGTGTGAGGGGGACCGGGCCGGGGGTACAGGCCGCTTGGAGCGCTTGGTAGCCCCCTTGTCCCACCCGGCGGGAAGCCCCGAGGCAACCCCAGCATCTACTTGCCGGCTGCTGACTCACGGTGGTCTCTGTGTGGGGTAGGAATGTGGGCCGAGTCCGGGCCCCCGCCACTTTCCAGCCTCATCCCCTGCTCTGGCCCGTGCGGGCTTGCCCGCGACCGGGAACAGTGCGGACCGGCGAGCTTGTTGGGAATTGACTTGAGAGCCTCGAGTTGAAGGGCCTTGGCGAAAGCCGCTTTGGACTGGCATTTCCCGCCGTTGTTATCAGCCCAGCCTGCTTGGGTGGGAGCGCTCGCGCTCGTTTGGGGAGTTTCTTTCCACGGGACGCTGGAGCTGCTCCTTCTCCCCAGATCCACAGCAGAAGTCTCCATTAAAAAAAAAAGGGGGGGGGGCGGAGAGGTTCTTGATGAATGTGCGAAAACCGAGGGGGCACAACATCAGGTTGTCATTTGATGTGAGGAAGTGGCCAGGGCATTCCTTTGCCCGGTGTAAGAGCTTGATGTCGGGGTGGGACCGCCTGACCAGAGTAGGTGACTAATCCTCCTGTCTCCCCTGTAGAGGCTGGAAGTGAGTTTGGGGAGTTGTCAGCCACAGAGTTCAAGGAACTCTTAGATTCTGGCCAGGAGCACTTTGTCGGAGAAATTAAAAGAAATTTTTCTTAACATTCTAGTATGATTGTCTTAAGCTTTGCACACAACAGGAAAGCTCAACTGGGACCCCCAGCCAGTCGCTTCCGACAGTTTTCTACTGTGATTCAGGTGTGAACAGAAATAAATTCACAACAGAGAAGGTCTTTTGCTGTTAAGTCATAAAGGATTCAGTTAGGGCATGGGTTAGTTCTTCACTGTACATAGTAATGTGTTTCTTTTTAAAGCATTTTGAGAAGTTTCTGATTGGATCAACAAGTTGTATGAGAGAGCACACGTGTAGTTGAGGCCCTCAGAGTGTTGGCTTTTGTTTTGACACGTGTGTGTTAAGTTTTGGTACCCTTGACTTACATGGGGAAAGGAAAAAAGATAACAAGATCTTGATGGTTTCTTTGGTATAGGAGAAGTGGAATTGGAGTTTAAGTGCATCTGCTAATAAAGTGTTTTATTTTGAAGTTCTGATCTTAATTTAAGTTACAATTACAGAGCCAGATTCAACCTCAGTCACACTGTAGTTTTATTCTGAGTACACTAATATTTAGGACTAATGTGAAAAGTATAGATTTTATTTTGGGAGATGTCTAGTGCCTAATATTTTGTGTTTTATAATTGCAAATTTGGTTAACATTATAATTAAAGTGTTTCTTGCATGCCCACTGCACTAAGACAGAGTTCCCTGAAAGCTTTCCTGTTAGAAGAAGCTTGAGTCATGATGGTTGACAGTCTTACTTTTTCCAGACTCCATCATGGAGTATCAAAATCTTGTTTTTTGCCAAGTCATGATGCTTTGTCAGAGAAGTCTAATGTTGATCACTAAATTTATTACTACATGCTTAGACTACTGAGTGTTCAAATGGTAGAATAGTTTCTAACAGTTGAAAGTGGGACAGATGGCACATAGTTATTTAAATAGGTCCTGAATCCATTATAAAGCAGCCATCCTTTCTAAAACATAGTGACACTTTAATAGCGATGATGTTTTTTCTGAATGGCTTTGTTAAACTGCTTATTTCTGACATACCCATTAGCTGAGACTTTTCACAAGCATAAGGTATATTGAAAGACTTTTGACTTTACAATAACTTGGTGTTTTGATTTTAGTTTGTGGCAGGTAAATGCACAGATATGTTTAATATTTTCATCTGTTTAATATTTTCACATAAAATAGTGCCTAGCATGGGACTGACCACCACAAGTATAAAGAACTTTTTTGTTTGTCTTTTGTTTTAATCAAGTGTCTGCAGCAAAAGTTTCATAGTAGGTAGGTAAGGGGAATTATAATTGATAAAATGAAAAGGCCATTCAAAGTTAATGGGAAAAATCTATTTTTATGGGGCATGTCCTACATGATCAGTTTCTTTTCTTGGAGTTTTTTTTTTTTTAATCTCTCTCTAGAAATTATCTTTGGTAACCATGTTTCCATTTTGTAATTGGTCTTATGAAGGTAAAATTACCCTCAGTTTTAATTTCCTGTCAGATTTTGAGAGGGTTTGCATTTTCTCCTTCCAGTGAAGCGTGACATTCAAGAGAACGATGAGGAAGCAGTGCAGGTCAAAGAGCAAAGCATCCTGGAACTGGGGTCTCTCCTGGCGAAGACTGGACAAGCTGCAGGTATGTGTTGCAAATGGATTGTTTCCTCTTCTGGCTGAAATGCTGGATAAAGTTTGAATTTTTGTGTTGTAGTAAAGAACACAGGAATACAATCACATAGCTTCTTGGTGGCAAATTCAATTTTACTGCCAACATGTTTGATCTAAGCAGGGCATTAAGTACCTTTAAACTTGATTCTTTTTTCTTTTTGTTTTGTTTTTGAGACAAGGTCTCATTATGTTGCCCTGGGTAGTCCTGGAACCATTGACTCTTGTGATCCTTAAACTCAGCTTCCCAAAACTTGGTTCTTTCATGAAAGAA
>PVHY01028340.1:0-15318 GCA_004024945.1 Uropsilus gracilis | reverse complement strand
GGCTTCCTGGGCGGTGAGATGGGTTTTTAATCCTTTCGTTGCTATTTAGCTGCGTCCTCTGGTGAAAACCTGTCAGCGGCCTTTTCATGTTGGGTTACTCACTGTCATTAACCACGGCCAGAATGAAACCGCAGATGCTGCAGAGAAAAGTGCCTCTGGATGATCAAACTCTCCAAACTGGTTTCTGCCTACAGAGCAAGCCTGGAGGGGGCCACTCCTGAAGACATTTTCTCTTTCCCCTGACAGCAGAAACACCCCTGAAGAAGGGATCCTATCTCAGAGTTACAGGGCCAGGGAGGGACATAGGAACTGACCTGATCAACCCCAGAGGCTTTGGAGAAATGAAAGATTAAACCATGCAGGGCAGAAGTATGTCTGTCCTCTCTTAAAAAAACAAACCAACCTATATTGACAGAAATTCCCCACTAACAAGCACTGTCTGAGGGCCTCTTGGAAGGCAGCCAGCCAAATGTGCAGCACTCTCATCTGATCTTCACAGCCATCAGCGAGGGGTGTATTCTATATCTCTTGCCTTAAAAGATGGGGAAAGTGAAACTTAGATTCATCAGACAGATAAGTGACAGCAAACCTCGTTGTTCCTCATCCTCCCATCTATCATCTGCCTGTTCATCAATCAACAAATATTTCCCAGTTGCCCAGACAGAGCTTAGTTTTAGGAAGAGGACGGGAGTTAGTAAACAAGCATAAGAAGTTGTTTCAGGTGGGGAGAATGGGGGAAGAAAAACACCCATGTGACGAAATAGAACAATTAAAACAACAAAATGCGAAAACACTAACTTGAAGGGATACATGCACTCTTATGTTCTTTGCAGCGCTACTTTACTAACACTAACCAAGTTATAGAAGTCACCTAAGTGACCAACAACAGAGGAGTTGGTTAAGAAATTTGGTACATATACTTAGTGGAATAGTGTTTGACTATAGAAAAATAAACCCTTGTCATTTGGAATAATGTCAGTGGAACTGGAGGGGATCATACTGAATGAAATCAGTCAGAAAGAGGAACATAAATATTGGATGATTTCACTTATATGTGGAATTTAGAGAGACAACACAAAAGAACTAACAAAAAATAGAGAAACATAACAAAAATATCTGTAATACAAGTTGGGTGCAGTGGCATGTGTCTTTAATCCCAGCCTTGGGAGGCTGAGGCTAGGGATCACTTGAGTCCATGGGTTCGGAACTTTATTTGTGACCTCATTTGCTCCTTTCACTATTCTGAAGCAACCCTGTGAGATTCAAAGTTAGGAATTGTTTTGCACTCATCCCAATCTGAGTAGGTTCATCATTGGGTCTAGCAGCTAAAGAAGGTCAGAGCCCTTGGAATTATCTTCATAGAATTTCAAATAATGAACAGGGGAAAACAGGAAGCAGAGAAAATAGCCACTTGAGTTTCTCTCTGGAGTTCTAATTCTCCTTTGCATTCTCCTTGAGCTCTCCTCCCTGTGCTTTTCATCTTCTCCCCTGCTGTTCTCTTCCAGGGTGACACCTGCCTTTTATCTCCTCCTGCCTAGGCTCAGGTGTGCACATCTATACATGCACACATCCATTGCGCCCAGGTATGTACATCATGGAGAGGGCGTAACACCACAGGTGCTGGTCATAGGGGCAGATGGTGGGGGAAAGCCTGACCAATTCATTTACCCTACATTCATTTTCCCTCCTCAGAGCAGGCTGACATCAAGATACCCTCCACCATACTAGGTCTTCTTGCTTGAGACCTGTTGTAACCACTTCACACTTCGATACCCATATTTGAAAAACAAGGACAAATAGGATAAAGTACATTTTGGGGTCCTGGATGCTTTGGGGATCCCCATTAGCTTCCATTCTCATTCCCAGAGAGCAGGGGTGGTTGAGACTATCAGAATGCTTCCGGAGGCACCTTTGTTTTGACGTCTGAAAGGGAGGCATGTTCCTAAAAGAAGACCCATGGTTGTTGCTATCCTGGAAGGACCTGGATGCAGTCCTGACCTCGGCACATCCTGGCTGTGATTTCTGGGGAAGTAACACCACCTCTTTGAACCTGTTTCCCCATTTGTAAAATTAAAGGTGGTGACTCCTATTCCACCTGCTGGGGGAGGGATGGGAGGTGGGTGGCAGTGTTAAGGCAAAACGAAGCTACCTAAGTTCCCCATGAAGCGGAATGCACCACCTCTACCAATCCACATGCAAACTGGTTCTCTGATAGATCATAGAACAGAGAGGAATGAGTCTGTCCAATTTGTGGGAAAATTCTATTCATTGCTGACAGTTGGAATTGATTACGTTCTTAGGTATATTGATGAGATAGTTTTCTAAAGTGATGCTACCAGCCAGTCTGAAAATACAGCCATGTAACACGTGTCACAATCGAGAGTGTGAGAGTGACTGGCGGCTTGTCTGCTGGTCTCCCTGGGGCTTATGCCTGTGATTGCAGACTGGGATTGGAGGATGGCTCATGGGGACCTTTCTCACGGTGAACGGGGCCTCTCTCTGGGATCATCTCCACGCAGCAAGGGGGCAAGGGTGTCAGTTCTTTGGAGGCCAAGATTTAAGAGTCACACAACAGTTACATTCCTCCGGTCAAATCATGAGGCAGATGCAGAGTTAAAGAGAAAGAAAATTGATTGCACTTCTTGATAGGACCCAGGCAGGTCTTGAACCAGGATCCCCAGTCCCAGCCACACTCCATAGGCTGATGCTTACAGACACTCGCCACTGTGCCCAGCCAGTTCTCCAATTTTTTTTTTTTTGAGACTAGGTCTCGCTATTTTTTCCCGTGGAACCGCAGGCTCACATTGCCCGGGGTACCACAGACTCAAGGCCATCGAGCAAAGAAGTCATCTCAATAATCTCTCATAGACCAATCTTACCCTGAAGTCACCAGGACAACAAAGAATCCCCATCCCTTTCCCCACTCACCTACATTCTCCAGTCATACTTCACTGCATTTGCTCTTTGCCCGCTCTGAATACTTAAGGATGAGTTGGTATATGTTGTCATTTTCTGAATCTTTAAACAGGTTGGCCCATCACCTTGAGCACTCTAGTGTGTATTTCTCCCGAACAGGATCTGCTGTGTTTTCTCTAAGAGCACCAAACAATTCTCCAGTTCTTTTTTTTTTTTGAGACTAGGTCTCACTATTTTTGCCCATGGAACCGCAGGCTCACATTGCCCGGGGTACCACAGACTCAACCAATCCCCAGCCTCAGCTTCCCAGGTAGCTGGGATTACAGGTGCATGCTACCACGCCCAGTTATTTTTTTTGGAACTAGGTCTTATTATGTTGCCCCAGGCAGGTCTTGAACCGGGATCCCCAGTCCCAGCCACACTCCATAGGCTGATGCTTATAGACACTCGCCACTGTGCCCAGCCAGTTCTCCAATTTTTTTTTTTTTTGAGACTAGGTCTTGCTATTTTTGCCCGTGGAACCGCAGGCTCACATTGCCCGGGGTACCACAGACTCAACCAATCCCCAGCCTCAGCTTCCCAGGTAGCTGGGATTACAGGCGCATGCTACCTCACCCAGCTATATTTTTTTGGAACTAGATCTCGCCTTGTGCCCCTGGTGGGACTCGAACTGCAATCTCTAGCCCCAGCTGCTTCATAGGCTGAAGCTTACAGGCAGGCACATGCCATTGTGCCCGGCCAATTGTCCAATTCTTAGTGGGCAGAGACTGAGTCCCACAATTCAACCCAATTCTGATGCTATCTGGAAAATGCATCAAATCCTACAAGTTAAGGGTTCAGAACCATGAGACCCCTCTCCCCTGCTTTGGATGCAAGTCTAACTTGTCAATTGTGCCTCTGACTGGCCAGTATTAAATCCGAGGTACCCAGGGCTCCTGCCTTGGGTTTGGCTCATTTGCTGTGGTTGCTCACAGAACTCAGGAAACCTGCTTATCTACTAGATTACCAGGTGAAGTGATGCACAGGGTGAGTTTTAGAAGGGTCCTGAGCGTAGGGGGTCTGTCAAGTCTGGGATGTGGCCCTCTCCCAGTGTGTGGGTGTATTCTGATTCATCCATAGGGAAGTTCTGCAAACCCCATCTTGTAGGGTGATATGGAGGTTTCACTGAGATTGACTCCATCACGGGTGATGAGCTCATTTCCAGCCCCCTGCTCCTCCCCAGAGGTTGTGGGAGGGGCTGAAAGTCCCAGCTCTCTAATCACAAGGTTGTTTCTCCTGGCAACCAGCCCCCATCCTTAGGGGCTTTCCCAAAGCCACCTCATTAGCACAGATTCTGGTGTGCTTGAAAGGCACTTGTGAAGAGCTAGCCACCTTTATCGCTTTTATCACTTAGGAAATTCCAAAGGTTTTTAGGGGCCTTGGGCCAGACAGATAAAGACCAGATGAAGGGCTTCTTAAGGGGATGAAGACCAGATGTGTACATCTTATCACCATATCCCACCCTGCATGACTACCAAGTTGAGAAATTAACAGTCATGTGTCACCATAGACCAATTTATGAATTCTGTGAGCTCTGAGCATCAATGTCTCAAGAAGGCCAGTTTTTCCTTTTGGGTTGAGTCAAGATCGCATCCAACAATATATACTGCCAAGTTTCATGTCATTTCAGACTCCTTTAGGTGTCTGCCAGGTTTCCCTCTCTTACATTCACCCTTGTCCCATTTGTAATTAATATTTGGGGGAGGGAGATATTTCAATATGATGTCGATAATACCCACCAACTAGGTTTAGCAATTGACAGTTCCCATCAGCAACTGGCCGTCTCCACAGCAATGGCTGAAAGCTGATTGTTTATTCTGTTAGTAAGTTCTGCCGTGCTGATCAGCTGGGATTCTCCTACATGGAAGTACTCACCCCATTCTTTAGACTAGCTCTTAGCTATAAGCTCTATCTTTGCTTAAATGTACTTCCTAAAGAAGCCCTCCCTCACTTCCTATACCAGGTGGGGTATCTTCTGGTCCCCTGACTTTCTCTGTTATAGCAAATAACAGAACAGAGTCATTTGTGGAGTTATTAGCTTACTCTGCCTTCTCTAAGAGATGGAAAACTCTGGATGTATGAAAACTTTTTACTCACTATTGTAACTCTGATGGAATGTGTGAATATTAAATGTAGGCCCTATAGGACTTAGTTATAGGACCATATTAAAGGACCACAGTATAGGACCACGTAATATTACAGTGTGATAGAAAGTAGGACTTGTTTCCCTGATTGCTGAAAAGGAAAGGGCACAGAGAAGTAAATGAAGCAATAGAGTGATTACAGCAAGCCAAATGCAAGCATCACAGTGTATTTGTTCTCTTCTGTGGAGATCTTGAGTCAAACTAGAATGTGACCCTCTTAGCCCCTCTGTTGAGGTCCAGCAATTTACATACCACCTGGTCACAAGTTTTAAATGTAGAACTGAACAACATTTTCCTCAGGACTACAGCTCCCTACAGCAGCCATTTTGGAGGGAAGTCTGGGTACGAGGTTGAGTGTATTTTTCAGAATAGGTTAGATAATGCTGCAATATCAAGCATCCCCTAAATATCTGTGACTTAAAGCAAAAGGCATGTCTTCTTATACTGCATGTTCACTGAGAAGTGTCTGGGAGTTTGTCTGTCCCATCACTCTGCGATGGAGTCACTTGGGCTCCCTGGAGGTCTGGGCTGCTGTGGGTCCCAGAACAGAACACATGCTGGTTCTTAAAGCTGCTGCTTGTGTCACACTGCATATTGTTCATACTTCATTGGCCCACACCATGTTCAAACACACAGGGCAAGGATAGTGTCTCATGGAGGGAGTGCTGAGTAACTGAACAATAATAGAGTCAGCCATGTTGGTGACTTGAGCAAAGTTCTCCCAGTCTCACATGATGTTCACTCTAAGTTATCTGGATTCTTCTTCGACCCATTCTTAATGTTCTGGATGAGGAGGGGGTCACAGAGTGAGTGTGACTTAGAGATGCTCCCAGAAAAAAAATACTGCTCTTTCTGGACAAAGGTGAGAAGGGGAACACATGCTGGTCTGAGGTAAAGGCTTTGCAACATTATTAACAGATGTGATAAAGATCTAACTTCCTGTCATGTCTCACTTTTTGGCTAGATCCAAACCACACTGGGAAAATGGCAGCATCTTCCTGTGTTCTTGTATGGTTTCTCCTCTCTGATAAAGCTGTGTGGTTGGTTAAGTGAACGATTGAGTTGGGAGGAAACCACAGTGAAGGACATTCAGAGTAGGAACGTGAGGACGTGGAACAGCATAGAGAATAAAGCACGAGCTGTTGAACAATCCTGCAATCAAATCCTGACTCTGTCACCTGTGTGATCTTGATTATGTGATTTAACCTCTCTGAGTAGCCTTCCTGATTTGTGAATCAGAAGTACCGTCTGCTCATGAAGCAGTATGTTGGCTCTACAGCATTTGCAAAGGGCCTACCATCTAACACATGCTCAGGAAATGTGTGTGTGTGTGTGTGTGTGTGTTTTACTGTTATAGGTGATGAAGTGGCCCAATTGGAAGTGCTAGTGATGGATGTCTTCCCTGATTGGTGCTTTGCCTTTTAAGTCTGTTCACGCATCTAGAAGACAGTCATCCCTCAGTCACTGCCACCAGGCAAAGATGCCCCTTGGGATCCAGGGCTGTGTCAACCTTTTCCACCAGGAGAGTACCAGCTCGTGATGTACATGCCTGATACAGGAGGATCCACAGAGCCTTCTCTGTTGCCTGTCTCTCTGATGTGGTCGGCTAATGAAAGAGGCAAAGAAATTTTCATTTTGTCTCTGAAGGAGTCTTGTGGGTTTTTTTTTTTTTTTGAGACTAGGTCTCACTATTTTTGCCCGTGGAACCGCAGGCTCTCGTTGCCCAGGGTACCACAGACTCAAGCAATCCCCAGCCTCAGCTTCCCAGGTAGCTGGGATTACAGGCACGCGCCACCACGCGCAGCTGTTTTTTTGGAGCTAGGTCTCATTATGGGCCCCAGGCGGGACTCGAACCATGATCCCTAGCCCCGGCCGCTTCATAGGCTGAAGCTTACAAGCACAAGCCACCGTGCCCGGCAGGAGTCTTGTGTTTTAATGCTTTTGTTGATTTCAATTCTGGGCTTGAGCAATAAATATATTTTGAAATTTTTAATTGGGAAAAAGTGTAGTGTAATGATGGTGGCTGGAATAGTAATCAATCATGTAGATGTGTCTAGTTGTAGCATGTCATTAAGTTTGGACATGGGAGTGGTCTTACTGAAGCTGAGGAGTCAAACTTTCAAGAACCCTAGCCACAAGGGTGCTGAGCAATATTCTCTCAGAAAGTGACTTCTGAGTGGGGGACACATAGACCTGGAGGTTCTCTTTCCCACACTGAGGGTATTGGGTCAGTTGGCAAAGCCCAAGTGCCTTCTTGCCAAGTTCAGTTGCTAAATCTTGTCATCTAGGAAACAAGGAGACTATTCCAAGAACACTCGAGTCAAACCTGTACTTAGCAACGTAACTTCCTGGGAATTTTTCCTTGGGTTGGTGCTAACACAAGATCTTTGCTAAGGGCATAAATCACTGGAGAATCATGTGGGCATTAATTGAGGAACTTGACCATTTGTGCTCTTTCAAAAGTTTGTGGGATATTTTTTTACTCTCTTAGGGCAAATGGGTGTGAAGTGAGACTGCAGAATGGGTAACAGCAGCCACTTCACAGTATTGTTCTGAAGATAGTTAATCAATGGTTCAGACCAGAGCCTGGGATTTATTATGGAAAGGAACTTTTTTTTTTTTTGAGACTAGGTCTTGCTATGTTGCCTGGGGTAGTTTTGAACCTGTGGACTCAAGTGGTCCCCAGCCTCAGCCTTCCAGGTAGCTGGGATTACAGGTTATGAGCCACCACGCCCAGCAACATGTTTGTATTGAAATAAGCACTTGTCCAAATATGCTACCAAAACTACCCTCGTATAAGTGGCTAAACCCTGTGGATTTGGTAGGTCTCTTGTTCTCTGCAGCCTTGAACAAGGTTAAGTGAGGGACCTGCTTCCATTTCTGTGTCCGCAGTATCATTTAGTCGGTTTCCCTGTTACCTTTCCATTTCACCAGACAGCAAGCTTTGAGGACAGAGGCTATAGGTCTGGCCCCAGCGTTCAGGACAGAGCTTGGTTCAGTCTAAAGGTGAGCAATTGCTAAATGATTCAAAGTGAGCCGCTGAAGTGAAGTGGGTTGCGAGCTACATCCTGGCCTTGGCTTCTTGTTCCTCTCACCCAGCAAGCAGAGTTATCCCCTAAACTTGTATCCTCAGCCCTCTCCTCAGCCCTGTACAGATTCTGGAGACTATCAGCTGAACTGTAGCGCATCTTCCATGGCTGCCTAGATATCCTGTAACACTTCAGTCCAACGTGTCTAACTCCAAACTCAGATCCCTTCAGAAATGTTTGTTCAGCTCCTCCCTGCTTTTGAGAGAGGAACCCATTCTCTCAGGACTCCATGCACAACATGGCAGATCCACTATTGGTTCCTTTCTTTCTGAACTTCCGTCGCTGTATCATTGTGACCAGATGAGAATATTTTGGTTACAAGAAAATTTCTTTTATTTTTAGGAGTTAAAATCAATGTCACTAGATAGTTCTATCTACTTGTACTTTAATAAAAGTAGTGTTGCATGGAGAGGAACTGGGGAATTTTATTTTACCTGCAATCCTTTCCCTTGTCTTTTCATCTGCATATTTCTACAACTTGAATCAAATTCAGAAAAAGCATTTTCAGCCCGAGTACACTTCCGTTATAACTGCAGGTCCACCCCACTGAACATCGCACGCGTGCTCACTTTTTCTAAATCCAACTTAAGCACAAAGATAATCTGTGGCCCTTTCACACAACTGGCAAGTTCCAAGGTATTTCCAGGGACTCATGAGTCTGGAAGTTCAAATCTTATGTCACAGAAACCTCTTCTACATCCCCACCCCTGCAGTTCATGGGGGCTCACCCTCATGCAAGGTTGCTCCTGGGTCAGGTAGGTGTTAACAGGTCCAGGATTCCACATGTGCTCTCAGCAGCACCAAAGGAAAAAGTACCTTCTCTGGGTAGCTGAGAACTCCTGAGACCAGCTTTTATTCTAACCGGATCAAGAGATAATTCTTGAGCCGGTTCCTGGGCTGGGAGACTGTAGTGGAATAAGTGATCTGAGCACCCAGGTGAGTCTAGCGTTGTTGACCACTCAAACCACGTGAACTGGGGGAGGGGTGGGATGTTTCTCATGCTTCTGTAGGAGAGCTGTGCAGGGCAGGTTTCAAGCTAAGGCAACAGCTGCCAGTTTGAAGGATTGCAGGTATGTACCTGAATAGGTGTGTGACAGGCAGGGAAAAATGAAGGGGGATTTTACAGATATTTGGGAGTTAGAATTGGCAAAACTGGGACAGGCACGGTGGTTCCTGCCTGTAAGCTTCAGCCTATGAAGCAGCCGGGGCTAGGGATCGCGGTTCGAGTCCCGCCTGGGACCTGTAGCGAGACCTAGTTCCAAAAAAAAAAAAAAATAGCTGGGTGTGGTGGTGCACACCTGTAATCCCAGTACGTGCTACGTAGGAAGCTGAGGCTGGGGATTGCTTGAGTCTGTGGTACCCCGGGCAATGAGAGCCTGCGGTTCCATTGGCAAAAATAGCGAGACCTAGTCTCAAAAAAAAAAAAAAAGAATTGGCAAGGCTCAGATGAGGCAGGCATCGAAGATGTCAGTGATTTCTGCTAGTGTCTTCCCCAATGCTGGGAAGAGACCATGAAGAAGAGATGGTAAAATTTGAGTTGTTTATGGGGATGACTAGGTGATGTACAGATGTGAGGTAGGGAGATGCATGGAGGCCACCAGCCAGAGGTCGGCTGAGGTCATGGGGTGACAAGCAGAAAGAAATCTTCTCCAGGGCCGTCCTGGCTGTGCGCACACAGGCAGGCAGGGGTGTTTTCACTCAAGGCAATGAAACAGCTAGTTGCTTCAGTTTGATTTGAATATTTATTTTTAAAGTGTTCTTTTTTTTTTTCCTGCCTCAAATGTGAAAATATATCTTTAGATGAGGAAAGTAGTGTTTACATCCTTTTTTTTTATAACTCAAAATAGTAACCATTACTTTCTGTTGTTAAGAAATGAATGGGGCCAAGTTCACTAGAAATGCTACATATAGAAAGGGCTTATAAAGCACAAAGGCCACTGCGAAAACCATTCTCACGTGCTCCTCTCACCCTCTGGAAGCTAACTTTCAAAGCGGCTAATAAAACTTGCCAAAGTATTTAAGAAGAGCTGCAGCACCTCTTCCAATGATGTCAGTTGAGTTTTGGGAGAGGTTCTAGCTTTGAATTAAATTTCAAATGATGTGTCATCAGGCAAGCCTGGCTGAGGGAATCGACAAAGACACGCCAGCATTGCCTCATTGCTAGAGAATCTAGGAGCTGCCAGCAGTCTGCATCACACCTGTACATGGCTCGGTATTGGCTGTATTTGCATCCTTAGCTTCCCAGTGAGAACACCTGCAGGTTCTGTCCGATGGCCTGAGTGATCTACAGTTACTGTAGTAAGAGTCCTAACTTATTTACTAATAACTTTCAAACTATCATCAGAAATGTTTGCGACACTGAGCGTTCAGAGTGAAGTCATGCTGTACTATTTTCCAACATACATTTTGCAGAGGAAGGCTCCTTCTCGCCAGCCTTCTTAGGAGCTACTCCAATGGGAGCTTTAATTATACATTGAGGGATGTTTTAGGAATGAAAATTGCTAGGGTGAGTCTCTGAAACAACCTGGGAGAAAGTCAAAAACAGTAACATAAATCAAGTACACATCTAATTCCTAAGCTATCATGTATTCAGCAGAAAATATGAACAGCATATGGCAATTTTATTAGCTTTCTCTATTTTACTGGCTGTTTAGACTCAATTAAGGCCTCAGTAACCTATAATTTAACATCTTTGAGGTGTCACAGTACAGAAGATGAAATCTGATTAGGTTGGCACAAGACTAGTCAACCTGTCGGCAGAGCAACCGTTATCACAGGTGTGGTCATTTAGTGCTTTCATAACCCCCAGCTGAGGACTGTGGAGACGGCCAGTATCACATGAGGGTGTGCTGCTGTGCAAGGAATCGGGGAAAGTCTGTCAAATTCGACATTAATGACAGACTCCGGCAGCTACCACCCCGCAGCTACGTCAAAACCCTGCCTTATATTTAGAATGAAAGAGGTGGCAAGTCTATGAAGAATTATTTTCTTTCTTGGGTCCCAGCGTATTCCTGCAGTTTCACACACATTCCCTCTTCATGTGTCTTGTTGCCTATCTCTGCCTAAGATCCTGATGTGACCCTTGGGGTACACTCCAAGTAAGAGTGGTATTTAGGGTCTGGCTCAGTGGAGGGGAAGTGGGTGGGTATGGAGGACAAAGGGAGGGAAGAAAGAAAACACTACAAGCCTTATTCAATGGAACATTCTTCATGACACCTCCTGGGATGTAAATAGAGCTTGGTGTAAAGAAGTTTATCCTGATGACCAAAGATTTGTATAACCAAGTAAGGCTATTTCTCGACTTATTCCCACCCCTAGCAGATCCACTGGGAATCTGTGGGACAAGGGAGGAGGTGGAAGAAGCCCCTTTCCAGCTGGAGGCCATGTGACTCCTCCTAGAGGGTCGTTTAGAAGCTGTCACCTCCTGTCAGTCGCTTCTGAGGCAATGGGCAGCGGTGACCACACGCTGAGCCACCTGTCAAGTTTCTGGGGTCTGATGTTGAGGGAGCGTTTCAGGCCAAGTCTGTTTCAGCGAGGGTCTGGGGTGTCTGTGGCCTCTGCCAGGGTCTAGCCCTTAATGACGGCGATCGGTCTCAGTTTAATGGCCTTCTTGCTGATTCCAGCATCATGGCAGGTGTTCACCACATCCGTCACATTCTTGTAGGATTCGGGAGCCTGTAGAGGAAGAGTTAATTAGCATTGTAAAAGTCCACTTAAGATGGCCTCTTTAGAAGCAGTAAGCTTCCCTCATCATGAAAGCAATGGACATTAAAATGAGATGGAGGTTTTGTTTTTCCTTTCAAATAGGCAAAGAGGAATAAAAAGATTTAGCTCATTGTGAGGAAGGGGGGCAGGTAACAAAGGCTCTCACCTTATTTTAGATTTTTCCTGTATTTCTCAAAATTTCCTCAAAGAATATGTATCAATTTGTATTAAGTAAATGCAATAGAAAAAGAAAGATTCATCCATATTTGATGAGAAGGAAATACACCAAACCACCTTAAATAGTGTAAGGTAGAATTATTTGCTATTTTGATTTTCTTCACATATTTTTGCAGTAAGATTCCCGGAATGAATATGCTTTACCCTTACAATAAGGGCGCCATTAAATTCACATGTGTAACAAAGACTATCTGTTTGTGTGTGAATACATGCACATATACGGTATGCGTATGCATGCGCACACACACACAGACACACAAAAACAAAGATACACGCACCCTCTCACTTATTCTCTCTTGACTTCTGAGTTTCTGGTACCCCTTTTCCTTCCTATCACACTTGTCATCAGACAATTTCACCTATCACACTTAGGTTTCCAGAAGTGACCTCCACATGGCCGGACACACTCCTTTCCAGCATGCTTCTCTTTCCCTTCCCATTCCTGAAACTCCCCCACTGGGGCCTCTGGAACTCCCTTCTATGGAGTCAAGTGCTAAGTGCCTCCCTCACCCACCCTGTCTTGAGCACTCCCTGACCTCACTTGTTCTTGCGGAAGCATGGATCTCCCCTGAGGATGTTACTGCTGTTCCCAACTTTCTGAAGTGGCTGCTGCTTTCCTTCTGAAACCAGGCCATGTGGCAAGGCCCAGGAGAGACACAGGCATCCTTGCTCTCAAGACTGGTCCCCCCCACTTCCACCTATGAATCCTGCTGCTGTCACTGACCTCTTACCTCTTCCTGAGCAATGATCTGCCAGAGTCTGAATCACTACCCATCATTACTAGGTGACTTCTAGCTTCCAGCCACTGTCACTCTCCTCTGCTAGAATTCTGAATGACTTCAACGTCCAGGAAATGCACCACTTGATACTTGGCTTCCTAGTCTTTTATTCCTGCTCCTCTACTGCTAACCTCCATCATTTACTCCTGTAACTTGTCATTGCCACTGAGTATATAACCCCTCTATGATCTCAATCTTGAGCACCCTTAACCCATGATCAGAGCCTGGGTTTCTCGATCCCTATCCTCATGCTCCATCTCTGACAATCCTTTAAGCTCCTAAGAGCTATATCCCTTTACAATACTCTCAACAACCCTGCTTTTCTTTCTTTCTTTTTTTTTTGAGACTAGGTATCACTATTTTTGCCCAAGGATCTGCAGGCTCACGTTGCCTGGGATACCATGGACTCAAGCAATCCCCAGCCTCAGCTTCCCAGGTAGCTGGGATTATAGGCGTGCGCCACCACGCCAGCTATTTTTTTTTGGGGGGGGGGGGAGGGCCTAGGTCTTGCTATGTTGCCCCGGGCAGGTCTCGAACCGCCATCCCGAGTGCCAGCCATGCTCCATAGGCTGGTGCTTACAGGCACGTACCACCGTGCCTGGCATAACCCTGCTTTTCTTTCACTGTACACTTGCAACCCTCTACAAAGACAGTTCAACATATTTTTCAACCCCAGTCAATCTAGTTGAATGTAGTTGAAAAAACAGCAACCACTGAATTTAGCTCAAATGGGCCCGGTGCTGCCTGGCAACCACACAATATTTCAGTAGGTCACTTACTCCTCTTTAGATGATTATATCACATTTCCTCCTGCATCCTCATCTTCAGCTCATCTACCCTACTACTACACTGGAAACCAAAACCAGGAGCAACTAGAACAGAATGTTCATGGACTCTCTCATGGTACTTCTGCTTACCTGCATCTTTTTATTAAGACTGAATTATTTGAGAACCTAGCAAAGGCAAATCCATGTATTTGTAGACATCATCTCCTTCTGATGTCTATTCAATGACATACTGGAATAATTTCCCTCTCTTCTGCATAAATTTTATTTCTGAATTCTTCTCTTTAGCAAGCAAACACAGTAGTCAGATCCTATCTCCCCATCATCTCAGAGTTAAAACAGAAGTCATTGTAAAAAGAAAAAGCACCATAACCCTGCACCCCCTACCTCTCTGATCTCATCTCCCTCTTGTTACAGTAGCCACCCCTGTTGCTTCTCAAACACCACCCCTCTGGCTTCAAGGATCTTCCCACTTCCTGCTCTCTCAGCCTGGAGTGCTTACTTGCTACCACACAGCTCCTTCGCCCCCTGCAGGTCTTCACTCAGACAGTACCTCATCAGTTATGATTCCCTTTTCTATTTTTACTCTACATTTTTACTTATCATCATTTGAAGCATCATACATTATAATATTCGGTAAGTCTCTATGGAAGGGGTTTATATTAGTTTTGCTCACTGCACTATCCACTGTACCTAGAAGGAAGCTTAAATATAGCAGATGGTTAATATATGTTAACTGAATGGGCAAATGAAAAAAATCGTAAGCAAGGTATCTATGCAAAAGATTGCTCAAATGTTAATAGTGGTTTATCTCAGTCCAGGGGAATTCTAGATATTTTTTTTCTTTGCATTTTCAAAATCTCTTATATTAAATGTATTACTCTTAAAATCATGGGGAACTTAAGTAATTAAAAAGAATAAAGTTTGTTACACCTTCTGGTCCAATAATTCTACATTCAGGACTTCACACTATGGTTAAAACAGTTGATAAAAAGTTTTACACATGAAGATACTCACTTATAGCTTAGTTTATAGCAGTAAAAAATTGGAATATACTTTAAAAATCCTCTAGAAGCAAAATATTCAGCAGTCACTAAAAAATGACAATTTCATAATGATGTATTTAACTTAAAAGAGAACAATAAATACTTATCAACTATCACTATAACTAGTTAAAAAAAAAATTATGGGCAAAATGGCAGTAAGTGCCCTTAAAAAGGAGGCAACTGCTATGGAAATTTCTAGATGACTATTTTTCTTTACTCTTAAACTTTGGAAAGAATTAGGTCACTTTTAACTTAGATAGGTAGTATACAGTATTTCAACCAAATTTTAGTCAAATGAAAATGCCCCCCCCCCCAGTATTTTCACCTACCCTTTCAAATTTGCTTTCAAACTTAAATGCATATATATAGTTGTGCAAAGGAAAGGCTAAAATGAGTCAGCTCAAACTACTTCTAAAGCTCAGTATGCAGGTGGACAACATACAGGGAAGGTAAAAATCATTTTCATGGACGTGGCTCTCAATTGCCAAACAAAAGACAATGATCAACAGTGACTAAGGTTATTAAAAAGAAATTGTTAGTAAAACAGAAAACACAGTATCTGTGCTACTTCTGTGCTC
>PVHY01028339.1:0-15324 GCA_004024945.1 Uropsilus gracilis | reverse complement strand
ATTCTATGTGTGACTGCAGCATATCAAGATTCTTGGAAAATACTAAATCATTAGTCTACATGTACTAAGTCTAGCTAAAGACCATTTCTTTTTTTTTTTCATGTCAAATCATCCTTTATTGGATTTTCCTTCGATTTTCCTCAGAAGACCATTTCTTATTTTTTTAAGTAATCACTTTGCTTAGTAGAAATGGAAATGGGAGTGGTACACATCTCCCCCATCCCTACCTTATTTTAAATAAATTTAGTATAAGAAATTTTCAGATGAATGGAATTACAATTGGGAGTAAATTCGTGTTCAGAAAATAGAAGCCATCTCCTGGGAAGTGTCAGTCAGTGTTTCAAAGAGATTGGCTCAAGGTAAGCTCTGAAGTTTTTGGCGTCAAAACCAGGGTCTACCACCATCTAGGAATGCTGTCTGCCTGTTTCCCCATCTGTGTGGTGGGAATGATCGCTCATCTGGCTGTAGAGTCCTCCCATGTCATCCCCACACACAGAGTAATGACACTTGCTAGCTGATTCTTCAATATCAGTTGCTTTTGCTGGTCCCATTGTTGCCATATGTAAGATGAGAACTATTAAGTGACAGAATGTGTGTTATCATAATATAGTTCAATTAGAGACTGTTCAATCAAAATAGAGGATTAAGCTTTGGGAGCCATAAATATAGGCAAAAGCTAGAATTATGTTTTTATACTTGGATTGTTTTCCACATGGTTCCTAGCAAAAATCTGAATGCAGTGGTAAAAATTGAATAAATTACCATGTCCCCAAGTAACTAGACACTACCTTGACTTTCTTGTCCCAAACTTTTTTTATTTTGTGGCCTCACCTTTTTTATCTCCCTAAACACAACATTAACATCTCAATTTAACACATGAAAATAAAACTGATTTTATGAGATTTACTTCATATTTAGCCTTACTGACATATTCTTAAAACATGAGCTAGTTTTTGCTAATTTTTCATTTGCTAAGTTTCCCACCAAAAGTGCAAATGTTGTCATCTGGGAAATCCCAGTGCTTTCTAGAATTCCTGTATTTATACTTAAATTATGAGTTTTATTTTTTTGTGTCTGTTCTTTCAGACTTCCTTTTTTTTTCCCCCTTGTGGAAGGGGAGCAAGGGTGGTATATATGATCAGAGCAGATGAACAATTGACCGGGATTGGTAGCATGAAAGACCACCAGTAGAGTACCAATCTCAAATTATGTCAAAGAAAGTAACAGTAGATTTGGGGTCACCAGATACAAATGTTTTACTTGGAGGTAGGCCAGCTGTGTATTCTGTCAGCCCCACCCAACTTCACTCCCCTGTCTTGTTTGGGGGGGGGGGGGAGTAGTAACTGTCACCACAACTGAATTCAGCAATGGAGAAGACTTTAAAGAACTTGGAGTGTCAGAACTAGGACTGGAGACACAAGTGGTGAACTGTCATCCTCTTCTTGATGCTTTTCGCTCTTTATTCTGCAGTTTCTTTCAGTTCTCAGGGGTAGTAGTAGTAACATTTCAGGAAAGAGAAGCTTGTTATCTTTTGTTACTGTTAAGTATTTCTTTTCAGTAAGTTTTGAAAATTCCATTTGTTTCTACTACCCCACAGATTGGTCTAATTGTTTCATTTTTCACCCCTGGGATCCAGGTTTTCAGGGAAGCACAGTGATTTTTGTAGTGGTACTGGACGTGTTTTACAGGAGAAAACATTGTACCATTAGTCTACAAATGCATAGGCTTTTAAGATATTCCATCCGGGGCCTATAAAGTAGAGGATAAAGTGTAGTTGTAGTGCATTTATAGAGTTTGCTTAGGGTGGTGGTCTTAGTTGAGTTGAGTTGTATTTATGGGATTCTTTTAACCCTTTTGATTTGGGGGAAGATAAATCTTGAATTTGAAACTACAGTTCTTGTCCTATCCAACTCCATTCTCAGCCTAGATTTGCATGTGATCAAAGGCATAGATGTTTGTGACCAGGATTAGTTTACTGACTATCTTAACTGAGATGATGATGTCCTCTGTCTTGCTAAAAAGGAGTTAGTATTCTCAAACTTGAATAATATGTGACTTTTTGAAAAGGAAAAATTCTCATAAACTCCTACTGGTGATTAAATACCTTATTATAATCTCATTAATTATGTGTAAGATCAACTAGATGCAGAATTCTTACAAAGTTAAAATTTAGAAACAACCGACACTACATGAGACCAATACAATCCAAAAATTTTAAATAATCTGGGTTTTTTTAAATTGTTAATGTTTAATTTGTTAATAGGAAGGTATTTTTACTAATTTTATATTTCCCTTGTCTATTTGATTGAGTTCTTTTGATTTTAACCATGATTGAGATTACTCTTTTTTTTCTTAATAACGAACTTGCTTTAATTGCTGTTCCAATATTTTGGAACAATTACTTTACGTGCCTGTTATTATATAATACTGAAAAATTGGGGAAAAAAACCTAGTCAATGAAATGTATTTATGTATTAGTACTGACTTATCATTGGTGAACCACAGTAATGTTGGGTGGAGCCGTAGACTTACCTGGCATGTTTTTCATACTGCATGTTGAGCCCTGTCTCATCCCTGCAGTTCAAGTGCAGAATAGGTGATCCACAACAAAAATATTTGCATCATTCTTTAGTAGCTCCAATTTAAATGCTTGCACAATATTTAAAAATCCCAATTTCATAATTATCATAAAGGTGAACTAATTTATATAAATAAATTGGCAAATTGATATTGACCTTGACAAGCAATGTCAAGGTCATGTACATATATATAATTAAATGAGCATTGTGGCAGGTTGGTTTAAAAATAATCTCCATTGTTGTGCATTTTAATTTTTTTTTTAGCACTTTATTTTTTCGCACTTTATTTTTTTAATTAATTATTATTATTTTTTTAAGAGACTAGGTTTCACTATGTTGCCTGGGATAGTCCCAAAACTGCGGACTCAAATATTCCTAGCTTCAGCCTCCCAAGTAGCTGAGATTACAGGCCCAAATTCGCACTCTAAAAATAAGTGTTGGCCAGTGTTGGACAGATTGACTGTAGGTTTTTAAAGAAATTTATAAAAACTGTGGTTTGACCCTGTTAATTTGACCTGTACTCTTTAAATATTTTTGAATTTTTTTTCTAGAAAGTTTGTTTTCTGATTAATAGTAGCATCTGATAGAACTGTGCTTACAGGTTTTTGACTGTACAAAAGTTCATACCATTGTAGGGAACATGATTATGTACAACAAAAAGCCTGATATTTTGGTCTGTAATGCTGACATGTGCCATATGTGTGAGTCTCTTGCATTTCTTTTAGCTACAAATCCTTATAACAATCCCCAAAGTAGAGATTCCCATTTACCCACTGCTGATCCTCTACTTTTAAATCATGCTATACACTTTGTACAGTATCATGATGAACATTTGCCATCTGCAGAGTCATTTCTGTTTGCCAGCAAAGTAATCCGGTGTTTGTCAGTAGTTATCTTTTTTCTTAGGTTTAAAAGGACCTTTTGCTAACACCCATGATTTAAATTCTGTTCCCACATGCATATGGTTTTTCTGTAATGATGCACCATGCACTTTGTTAGTCCTTTGACTTCAGTATCTAGTAGTATGTATGTCATACTGTTTACTATTGACTTTTAAAAATTGACATAAAAGTAAGTCAGTATGGGTGGTCACTCCTATAGAAGATCAAGTGAATTAACTGAGCAAACAGGTCATAAAGCGTTAGTACTTACTGATTCTCTTATTAAACAGCCATTTAACAATGTTGGACCTTTCTTGTAACTTCTCTTTTGGCCTACCAAAATGTTATAAAGCACATTATGCCAGTAGTCTGTTAAGCAACTTCATGATTCCCAGAAAACATTGCTGGGTTTCTAGGAGCTAAAGTTTGTTCACTTATCACCTTGTGTGAGCCACATATTTTGTGCAAGATTCTTTCCAAGCATTGAATAGATAATGGTGAACAAAAGTTGACTTGGTTCTCTTGCCTCACAGAACTGATGAAACAGTGGTGAATTCGGCCTGTAGACACTTTTCACATGCATGTACAGCCCTGCAATCATCTGGCCTAGTTCTTTTCTTATTGTGTACTGAGTCAGGTAAATGGCACTGCTCCTTCATGACTCTTCCTTGTTTTTTTACCCAAACCAGACTGAAAGGAAAATCAAAGTCATTACTAAAGGACAGAATATTTGAAAAGGATTTGGGGGGGGGGGTGGCAGGTGGCGGTTGCTGAGAGAATGGAGAGTGAGGAGAGAATTGGGTGGAATATAGGAATGTGTAAGACAAGGCTCCTGCCAGTTTTCCTAGCCAGGTGTGAAAGCTTCACCTGTTTTGGAGGTGAATTTTAATAACCCAGAGCACTCTGGATCAGTTGAGTGACAGGAACCTGTCCATACTAACAAGCAGGAAAGAGTGGAGTGTCTTGGCTGATAGGATGAAAAGCTAAGGAGACCTGTGCCTTGTGGGGAAACAAGTGGCTGAGTCTGTTTAATAAACAGATGTTTGTATTGAGCTCTGATGACATCATCAACTGATTGATGACAGAAAACAAAGTGTTTGTATCGGTTGTTTCTCAACATTCATTTTCAAACCAGCATGGATTTATAATGAAGATTTTTATTTATTGGAGTAAAGTGAGAACCTAAAAGACATGCAGTAATTGCTTCCAAAAGCTAAATTTATTCTGAAATTGTTTTTTAACCTAGCTTTTTGGTCTTCAAACAGTGATAGTAGATGATGATTCTTAATTATTTTTTGGACTGTTTTTTTTGGCAAGGTGTTGGCAGCCATACACAGGACATAAAGGTGTTTTGTTTTGTTTCTTTACTGGTTATTGAGTCCAGAATGCTGGTAACTATTGCTGTAGATTATCAGTATACAACTATTCATATTGAGATGTTTCTCATGCTTAGATGTTCTCCATGTAGTTTTATGCCCAAGTGTTAGGAGGGTTTTCTTTGTGGCCACAGGCAGTTTGTTGTTGTTTTAAGACTAGATCTCATTATTTTTTGCCTGTGGCACCGCAGGCTCACATTGCCCGGTGTACCACAGACTCAAGCAATCCTCAGACTCAGCTTCCCAGGTAGCTGGGATTATAGGCACGCACCACCATGCCCAGCTATTTTTTGGGGGGGGACTGTGTCTCATTGTGTTGCCCTGGCAGGTCTCGAACTGAGATCCCCAGTCCCAGCCACACTCCATAGACTGGCACTTACAGGCATGCATCATCGTGTCTGGTTTTGTGGCCATAGGCTTTGGTTGACCATTTTTCTCTAACAAATGAAAATGCATCACCTTTTTTTTCTTTAGTGGATCATTATTTAGGTTCTTTTAAAGAAATTCAGAACACCCATTTGTGGGGTTGCATTCCATTAGTGAGAGCAGACACAGAACAGAAGTAGTCCTGGAGCTGAGCAAATGCTTTGAGGTTTTTGTTTTTTGTTTTTTGTTTTTGCAGAATTTGTGACTCTGCAGCTCTGGTCAGTCTTGCACTGCTTTGTCAAAGGATTTCTTTTCCTCTCTGTTGAAGGTCTCACCTTCTAGTTGCTGGGACTGACACAACTTCCTCGTGAAGTTAGCATCAGTGAGATGTTCTGGAATTTTTCATAGCACTGAGAAATTTTGGAGGAAGTGCCAATAATACATTTCTGGTGTGTTCTACACAAAATTCAGTTGAGGAGCAGAGGTCGAGTCATAGAAGTAACCAGACCGCTCATTTGCCTCAGGAAATGCATGCTGTTGCCTCACTTAGTTTTAAGTGCACCCTCATTGTTCCAAATATTAAGGTCAGGAGGCAGTACCTAAAAAGTTCCTTTATAAAAGCTGCTTTTTAGATGTTTTATTAGTACTGCTGTTGGTTATTTTAATTAGTAGTATGTTTTATTTGCACCCTGAGGCTGTGCAAGCAAAGAATATAATTCAAACAAACAAAATATTATCTGATATTTTGAAACACCCACACCTGCCATTTGGGCTTTAAGATACTGAGGTTGGCAGGGAATCTAGGAAGAGAGTCTAGGTGGTGATTATGTGGAGTTGTGAAATGTTTTAAAAGTGAATTCTTGGAAAGCTTAATCTGTAAGCAGTTTTAAAGTTGGTAATGCTGTTTTCTTCATAAGCAGTGATTCTTTTTAAAGATGAATGCTGAGTTTTCATGAGAAGACCTATCTTCTGTTGCTACATATTTCTGACACTGTTTCCAGAATTGTGTGACATCCTTGGACAATTTTTGAGATGATGGATGATGTTTTCATAAAGATTGATTGCTAGGGAAGTGTCTCTAATTTCTTTACCTGAATGTTGAGTAAAGGACCACTTCTCCAAGTTTTTATAATGAAATTGTAAACCAGGCTACTACTTTTTTTTCCTCTTCAACATGGCTCCCCCCCACCCCCCAAGCGAACACAAATACTCTTTTGCTTGCAAACTCAACTGCTGAACTATATGCTTTAGACTTAGTTTTGAGAGCTAAAATTTTGTTGATTTTGGATACATTTGCCCTCTCCCTTTCCCCCTTTCCTCTTCATTAGTGCAGTCATTTTTGGAGTTTGCCAAAGATGAGGCAAAACTAATGTAAGGTGCTTTCAAGTACTTTTTTTCACTTAAACACAGCACTTTTTAAATGACAGAGAATTCTAAAGGTGGAAAAAAATTGTGAGTTGTTTTCCCCACTGAAGACAGAACTTAAGCCATATTAAATTAGTAAATGTTCTCCCTGACTAACATTTTCTAAGAAAAACAAATAGATCCATTTAGACCACCAACTGTTAATAGAAAGAATGATATCAATGTTTGTTTATTTATTTATTTTGAGACTAGGTCTCCGGGGAACCATGGACTCAAATGATCCCCAGCCTCAGCTTCCCAAGTAGCTGGGATTATAGGCACGTACCACCATGCCCAGCTATTTTTTGAGACTAGGTCTCCCTTTGTTGCCCTGGGTGGGTCTTAAACCCACAGACTCAAGTGATTCCCAGCCTTGGCCTCGCTCTGTAGGCTGTGATGAAAGGCATGCACCACTGTGCCCAGCCTCAATGTATATTTAATTATAATATTTAAAACTATTATTGTTATAGGCTCTTGTCACTTTTGGAAGTGTTTTTATCACTGAAAATGTTTTAAATGTTAGCAGACTATGGAACTGAGATATTCGGAGGGGGGGGATAGGGTGAGTTCAAATTGGGGACACCACATGGACTATAGTGGTGGACTATGATTACTGGTCCTTAAAACATCCATAAAAGAACAGTCTGCTCCCAGAGTATATGAATATATCAGTATATAACATGTATTCTGCAGAAGGAAGGTATGGTATATAAATAAGAAATAGGAATAGGATCTAATATAAGAAATATAAGAATTTTACCAGAACTTGCATATCTAAATAAAAATTGTGTCCTTATAGATACCTTACTCTTCTGTAACTGTATAATCTCATATTGCTGTCTTTGCCCGGAAATTTGGAGTTCTTTTTAGAATTAACTTTACTGGTTATAACACTTGCTTTATTATATTGGTGTTCTTGATTTTAGTTTTTGAAATAGCCATTAATTTATTGGTTGATAGTCTTGGAGTTATTAAGCTTATATAGGTGTAAAAATCAGGTGTAATCACAAGGTGAAAGATTCTTTATGGCTGTTCATGCAATGATGTTGAAAATAATTAACAAAACAATTTTTAGAAGAGTTTTGCACAGAGGAGGATCATTGGACAAGTGATATCTCTTCCAGGCTGGGTCCGTGAGCTGTATGGTTTTTCCAGTAGTGTATTTATGTCTCTTATATATAAGTGTGGGTCCTCTGTATGTGCTTGAATTCTTTCAGTCATCCCATTTTACTGTTGCCCAAATGTAGCGTTCCCAGTGTCGCAATTGTTTTGTACATATTTGGCCTAGCAGTGTGTCTCTGCAATCTTTTTTCATTTCTGTGAGGCAGCCTGGATCTAGTGCTGGTAACTCTGTTTCTTGAGCTCTCCCATTGGACTAAAGTTTCTGGCTATGTTATGCTGTGTTTACAAAGATACTGTGATCCTGGTTGCTTTGCTTTTTTCTTTTCTGTTTGTCAGAACTTTGTATCTCATATCTTTGGTTTTAGTTGCCTATCAAAGTTTGCTGGAGAACAAGTTTTCTTCATGCAGGACAATGTGTGTGATTTCATTCCCTTAGTCTTACCAGTTCATTTGTGGTGATTGTGTGCTGACCACACAGTGATCTGTGATTGACTTGTATGTCTATTGACTAATGTGCTTGAAGAGTCCATCGTCAATGCTCAGCCACTCTTCCATGGATGGTCCCATGACAGCACTGATGAAGTGATGTGTCACTGCTGGGAAGCAGCAGTGTGAACAGACAAGGGATGTCTAGGATATCTAGTTCTCTTCAGACACTTTATGTAGCCGAGCTTAAAGGCGACACAAGGTACTTGGGAACTAGTTACCATTACGTCTAGTTCTCTGGGAAATTCATAACTCAGCAGGTAATGGAATATATAAAAGTCATTGTGACACAGGGCCAGTGTTCAGCCAACATTTGCAGCCAACATATTTTTTCTTAGATTTCTAATTTTTTCTGTTTGCTGAATGTTCGTATACATTAGAATGTATTTCATGCCCATGAGCTTTTCCTTGAAGTTTTACTTCTTTGTCATTAAAATTAAGTTTAAACCAACCCCCATGAGGATGAGTCTTTTGTAACTGCCAGGGAAATTCTGTTTTACCTCCTAAGGTGTAAGCAGAGCACTGGAGTTACTGACAACTCTATTCCCTAACTCTTATCTGGAACTCTTTTTCAAATTCTTTCTTTTTATCATCCTTCAAAGGTTAGCCAGAATTCTGTTTGAATCTTTATAATCTTAGTTTGTTCAAGTTCAGCCAGTTCTCTGCAAACTTAAAATTTTTTTTAGCATTTGTTTTGTGGTTATGGTAACCCTGTTATTTTTTTGCCATGAAGCCAATTGCAATGATAGAATTGAAAATCCACTGAGTATTGAGTTTGCAGCACATGTTGGAACTTGTCATATTTTGTCTAATAATCTCTCCCAACTCACTTTTTAGAATTTCAGTTTGTATGCAGCTGCTCCTATACTACTCACTGTGGATGCCCGAATCATCTTATCTCCATAATTCTTGGTTTCCTGTGCTCTAGAAGCAGGAAGAAATAGCCTCTTTGAAAGAGAGTGGAACAGGAACACTTGATTTTTTTTTTTTTAAGCACACACATATTGTGAATAGGGCCTAACTAACTGCACTCTTGCTCAGGCTCCTTCTCTTGGGGTGTAATTAGGACCACATTGCCTCCCACTGCAGCTGGCAACCCCTCACTGCTGCCTTTTTCTGCTTGTGACCTTTGATCTCAGTGACCTTTCCTGGGGTTAGTCCTAGGCCCTTTTCATTGTGTTGGAGTTGAAGTGGATCATGTGGAGTTGATTATTTCTTTGCTCATTTGGCCTTTTTGGTGCCATAACTCCAAGTCACTTCCATTTTCTTCCTCTACTTTTGACAGTTCACAGTGAAAGGCAATGCTTTTGCAGGCAGCAGGATCGGTTTGTATGCTTGACTGACTCGATTGAGACTCTAGAGAAGTGGGGGAGGGCTTACGAAGTCTGTAGGTGTCAACAGTTTTTAAAAAGTTGATCTGAATGATCATGCCATCATTAAGTGCTCATCAAAAGGTACTGGCCAGAGATGCTCTTGTACAGAGGGCTGTGAATTCTGGTGAGAAGAGAGCCCTGCAAGTTGCTGGTGAGGCCCTGGGTGTGAGATATCCTGCAGCTCTGCTTTTCTAAGATTTATATATTCCTTTTACTGCCACAGAGCTCAGTGGCAGGTCAGAGAATGCATCGCTGTCAGCTGCATATGAACACTTTGATGGATTCTTTGGTTTCTAAAAGAAGGGAGACTGACCGTGGGAGATGAACATGTCAGCTGGTAGAATGGTGTGTTTGTTGCAACTGGTCTTAAGGCAGCACTTTCTTCCCCTTTTCTTTCTTTGCCCTCCTCCTGCCCTTACCCACTCCACCAGTAAAGTCACTGAGGGATGTATGCCAGCTGTTACTCTCATTTTTTGAGACCCCATATGGGCAGCATGAAGACTGTCACTGATCAAAGGCTTTAGTGGCAACAGGGAAGGAATGTGTCAGAGCTAAACTGCAGTACCTTTGAAACGAGCATGAGGGTGAACTTCAACGACATTTTAAAACTCATTTTTAGAGTCTGAGTCTTTGATTCTATCCCTACAATAACGTTTTCTCTTATTTCCTCTTTGTTTAAAACATTTTTTGTTTTGTTTTGTTAGTAGTATTGATAATGTGGGTTGTTCCAAATGAGGAACTCTACCCAGTCAAAGTTGGTGCATTTAGGATTCAACCTGAAATCCCCCCTCCTCAGTAGGGATCAGCAGTTGCTTCCCAGATCTCTCTCAAGCGATTCAGGCTTCTCTCTGCTCACCTGCTAGATGTCTTTCTTTGAGTTCCACTTATGTCCAACTTAACTCCTTGTCTCTGTACCTCAAGGTACATGCTCCATTTCCTAGTACCTTTATTTATTTATTTTTTGAGACTAGGTCTCACTATTTTTGCCCGTGGAACCGCAGGCTCTCGTTGCCCGGGGTACCACAGACTCAAGCAATCCCCAGCCTCAGCTTCCCAGGTAGCTGGGATTACAGGCGCTTGCCACCACGCCCAGCTATTTTTTTTGGGGGACTAGGTCTCGCTACGGGCCCCAGGCGGGACTCGAAGAACCGCGATCCCTAGCCCTGGCTGCTTCATTAGGCTGAAGCTTAAAGGCACGAGCCACCGTGCCTGGCTCATTTCCTAGCACCTTTAAAACAGCAACAACAAGCCACGGAAAACCCTGCTGCTTCTCATGTATTTCCCATCTTAGTAAACATGTCAGCCACTCACTTGACCAAGTCAGGGATCCAGACAGCAGCCGTGATTCCTTTATTTATAGCCACAGCCTTGAGGATCAGAGCAGTGGACAGGCATTGGATCACAAGGTGTCAGTGAGAGGTGTTTTCTAATTCAAATCATTCACTAGCTAATCCCATCACTTCTACCTTTCAGATATCTTTTTAATATGTCCACTTCTTAAAATGTTACACATCTCTAAAATGTGCTCCCTGGTGTTTTCCTAGAACACGCTAGTACAGGTTTTCATCCCCTTTTCTAACAGTGTCTCCTACCTTCTCTGCCATTCTCCACATTGCAGTGACAATGATTTTTCAAAGGCACAAGCCTGATCTTGTTCCTGGCTTGCTTCGTACTTCCCTTTCAGCATAAAAGCCAAGCTCCTAACCTGATCTATACGGCTCTTTACGTACTAACTTCCACTACAGGAGAGGTATGGCCTTACCTCTCCTAATTTCTTATGTCCCTCTTCTTACTCTGCTATCTCTCTTGACTTCTTTGCTTTCTGTACCTCATAATCTACAAAAACATTATTCTTCTGCTTGGAACACCCCTACCCCTTGCTTTCCCTCCTTCTTACCCCCCAACCCCCATCTGTTTTCACTAATTTTGTTTCCTCAGGGAAGCCTTCAATCCTTCGAGTCTAGGTTAAGTCAACCTTCTGTTTTCCCTGTAGCACCTCTACTTGTTTATTCTTTTGCTCTCCCATCCCTCCTTAACTGCTTTAACTCCTGGAAACCTTTATTTCTTAAAACTTTGCCCCTTAGTAAAAAACCTTTTCCATTGATTTTTGATGGGAAAATAAATTGTGATATATTCCATCCCACCCCAGATAGACAGTTATTACAGATGACAAGACAGATCAAGGGAGTAATAAAAGCAGGTTTGTATAGGTGATAAACAATATTTTAAAATAAATCAATAGAGGATCTGGAATGTAATGCAATGTGCTTATTGTGTGCAGCAAAAAGGGAAGACTTGAGTGTGTTGGCTGGTGAAGGAGAGCTGGTGAGAAAGAAAGGAAGCTTCAAAGATGGTGGAGAGGCAGAAAATCCCCCGTTAGATGGGGTCTTTTTAAGGCGTATATTTATCTTGCCTTTGCATTGCTCTTAGACATAGAAGGATGAGCCAGGCACAGTGGCGCATGCCTGTTAAGTGGCAGCCTAGGAAGCCATGGTGGGGACCAGGAATCGCAGTCCGAGTTCTGCTCGGGGCAACATAGTGAGACCTAGTTCCAAAAAAATAGCTGGGCAGCGTGCGCCTGTAATCCTAGCTACCTGGGAAGCTGAGACTGGGGATTGCTTGAGTCTGTGGTACCCCGGGCAACGTGAGCCTGTAGTTCCCCAGGCAAAAATAGCACGACCTAGTCTCAAAAAAAAAAAAAGAAAAAGAAAAAGAAATAGATAACACAGAAAAACACCCAACAGACTAAAAAAAGGGCAAAAGACCAAGAATGTTCCACAACTCGTGGAAATGGTATACCCTGCGCTGCAAATGAATGATTGGAGCAAACAGCCCCCCCATTCTCCCTCTCACTTGGCACCTGTCCACACACCTAGTGTGGTAGGTCCATCCACATACAGCAGACCGTTCACATTTTTATAGGATTTATTTTATGACCAAAAACACCTGATGTCATTTAAATTGGTAGGTGTGTCTTTGCCCGAAGCTCTAATATCAAAGTAGTACTTTTTTGTTTCTGGTTGAAAAGTTGTAGACAATAAAAAGAAGCCATCCAAAAAGTAGAATAATTTTGTAGGAACCTTTGTGGCCAAATGTTGCAGTGGGGGGAGGGCAGCCGTTAGCTTGGTCTCTATCTGAATGACCTCTGTAGTTGTCACCTGACTTCAGGCTCGCTAAAGCCTGCCTCACTGAGTAACTAGCAGTGCACAGTACCTGACACACAGCCCAGGAGCCACACACAAAATATTGACAATAAAATATGCATTCCTCCATGTTGAAGTTTATCAATACTTTCTGTCCTCTCTTGCTCTTAAGACCCATTTCTTCATTTCACATTTAAATATATCCATGTCCTCTTTTCTCAGTGAGGCTGCAGTAATCTTTAGTGAGCAAGCATGCCTTCTCATCTTCCTCAGAGTTTTGCCCAGCGTGGACACACTGTGTATGAATTAGTTAAATGCATATTTCCTGGAAGCAGTAGATTTCCTTGAGAAGTACAGGAAATAACACTAGCTTCACTAAGTTATTTGAGTATTCAGTATGAAGAAAACTTTGACAAGAGGTTTACAGTTGGAGGTGATTAAGCAAAAGGTAGTTTAATGGGCTAAAAAAAAGTCTATTGTATGTTTCACTTCCCTACTTGAAATTGTGCTGAATTAATCTCGTGAATATTTAATCTAGTGAATACTTACACATTTTAAAGTAGGTTTATTTTATTTTTTTAGTTACTGTACAAATTTCACTTAAAAAAGCAGTAGTTGAGAAATGGCATGTTTTGGAGTAGATTGTTTGAAAATGGATCAATTGTTAAGTGAAGGAGAAAATTACAGTTTCATAGAGAATAGAATTCCTTTAAATGAAACTGAAAGTATTTTCTATTTTTGAAGAACTATATGGATCTTAAAGTTGCTTTTTTTGTCCACAATAGTTATTTCCTAAACTTGAAAGAAAATTGTTAAAAATTTTGATATAGGAGCCTAGGGAGGGGATAATTCAGATCATCCTTGGAAAAGCAAAGGCGTTGTTTCAAAAACAAAGGAATCTAGAAATTCAGGAAAGACTTTTCCCTAAGGATTATTCTGGCAGCATGTTGAAAAGGGGTTATAAAAGCATTAAGTTCACAACCTGCACAATAAGTTAAGTAAATGTTAGGGAAGTATTTCCTTTCTTATTCTAAGATTGGGCATACCTTTAAGTTCTTTTGCCAAGAAGTGCTCCTAAGCCTGGGATGACATGAAAGTAGTTGGTTATTGAAGACAAATTGCCCTCTGTGTGGATGTGGAGGAAAGGCTTAAAGAAGATAACTTAGGAGATTCCAGATGTTCTAAGTAACGTCAGACCAGGATTCAAAGAGCTGTACAAGGGCTATGCGAAAGTGGGGAGTTCTCCAAAGATTTTTACAGCACGTCCCTTGATTTGTAAGTTTATTGTGGTACAAAAGTTGTTCATGTTGCTGTTTTGTTCATTTTGCAGCCTTTTTCCTACAGCCTTTTTCCTGGGGAAACTGTACTACCCAGGTGCTTTCCTGAGCACAAGTGGTCATCGTCTCAGATACTTAAAATCAGCCAGTCAACTGCAGTGAAAGTAATGAGAATTATGTTGGCCATTAAATTCCCCTGCAAAGAGGGAGGACGTCGAACTCCCTCATAGTTACAGTCATTCTTTCTCAGACCAGTGAATTGAGTAAGGTTTGAGAGTTCTATTTTTCACATAGGGAATTGATTGTGTCTTTGCTAAAGTCCAAATAGGTGAGATTGAACCCAATTTAAAATTCAACCCCTTGTGTTATTTTACTGCTTCTCGTAATTTAGGGAAGTAGAGGTGTTTATATACTTTATGAACCAGGAGAGCAGTAGTGTAGGGAGGGTAACATTTTGAAATGAATGGTGATTTACTGGTTTAAATGCCAACAAATACTCCTAGCAAATGGCAGCAGTTTTTGCACACACATTTATTTTTAGAGAAATTCATGTCACAAGTTAAAACGACTCAGTGAATGACAACGGTGACTTCTTATTATGGTGATTTTGGGTAAAAAGCAGAGATTGTGTATCTGTGGTATTTTTTATAATTGAAAGTTCAGAGATTGATGGTTTTTGCTCCTTGTGACCTGTGATGTTTATTGCTTTCTTTTTGCAGCTATTTTTATATACATTTAGAGTGTTGTTAGAACTAAGCCCTAATAGATTAGACAATGAATGTTGCCATATGCCCTGTTAAATGTTAAATAATTGCTCAGATTCATGTTTTATGTTTTTAATTGCTTATCACAGAATAAAGATCTAAATCATATATGCTGACAAGTTGGAGGTATCCTCAGGTGCTAATAGTGGTTGGGGGGATCAGGGAGAATGTAGTTGCTTCGTTTTTGGAACATAATTTGATTCTCTGTGTGTGTGTATGTGTGTACACACACATAGTGTATGTCTTGTAAATGTCTATAACTCCTTGATTAAATTAATTTGACTTTAAAAAATCTATACAGAGCCAGGTGTGGTGGCACGCCTGTAATCCCAGCAACCTGGGAAGCTGAGACTGAGGCCAGGGATCACTTGAGTCCACTGGGCAACGTAGCGAGACCTAGTCTCTAAGAAATATCTGGGAATAGTGGAGCGCACCTCTAATTCCTGCTACCTGAGAGGCAGAGGCTAGGGATCACTTGAGTCCGCAGGTTTAGGACTACCTGGGGCAACATAGCAAAACCTAGTCTCTCCTTTTTTTTTTTTTTTTTTTTTTT
>PVHY01028338.1:0-15309 GCA_004024945.1 Uropsilus gracilis | reverse complement strand
GGGGGCTGGGGGATGGGGGGAGAGAGCACGGGGCAGGAGACAGCAGAACTGAAGACTGAGCTGCGTGTGTTTGCCTCTGGGGCGAGGGCCTGGCGGAGAGGAGGATGAGCGAGGGAGCTTGGCTTTTCATCCCAGCCTTTTAAAGTCGCAGGTCTGTATGGCTTGGAGAAAAAGAAACATTGAAATTCTTGAAAAGTCTAGAAGCAAAACCCTTTCTAGCCGCAGACACAGCCTTCAAACCAGACCTGACGGTGTAGGTGGATTGAGATCCCAGGTGTTTCCCCTGTGATGTAATTGACCTTTAACCTTCACCACCACTGGGGGTGACCCTGACCTTGGCCTGCCCTGGACTTGCCCGGTTCACTCTGCCTGCTCGGCCTCCCGGCAACCAAACCGGGTGGTGGATGACCCACTGCGACCGCAGAGGCAGCCGCTGTGACCTGCTGTGTCGGTAGGGAGGGCATGAGGCTGACAGAGGGTCCCTGCCTAGTTAGCGGCAGACACTGTGAGCTGAGGTGGTGCCCGCGGCTACTTCGTGGGGCCACAGGGAAGGGTCAACACTGCTTGTTAGTGGCAGACGTGACTATTAAAGGGTCACACGGCTAACGTAGGGGTCGACCTTGGGTTTGAACCTGACATTGCCCGGCTCCCCCACCTTTGCTACCTTACACCACGTGGTACCTGGGAGCTGAAAGATGTCAGAAGCTCGTGTCCAGCCCTCTTGTCTGGAGACAGGGAAACTTGGCCAGGGAGCGGTGAGCTGCCCAAGGTCAAACGGGAAATAGGCTTCGTGCCTCCAAGAAACCGCTGGGCTGGGAGTCAGGGGAGCCCTGCTCTGCGGGGGGGTGGGGTGGGGGTGGAAGGGGGGGCACGAGGCAGCCTGCCACTTGGCTTTGGTGCTCTGGTGGAAGGAACTGTCGAGCTGGGGCCAGCCCCCAGCGGGCATCTGGCACCTCACTGGGTAGGGACTGGCACCAGCTAGGCTGGGTCTGGGACCAGGGGCCTGTACCAGGGTTGGGGGCTGGGTAGAGTGGGGCGTCTGCTTCCCTTTAATTTCCATACACAGCAGCAACCGCCAGGGGGAAAACCACCTAAACCAACTCTCAAAGGATGTTTTGGACTTCATCCCGGCATCTGAAGCTGCTCGCTAAGATAAATAAGATAAAGTTGGTGTGCCTCTAAGGTTGAGCGATCATATCACTATTGCATTTGAAATATTCATGAGGGGAAGGGAGGCAGAAGAAACAGCAACAGAAACATATTCTGCTTTGAAAAGGCAGAATTCAGAGGCCAGAAAAATGAATCGGGGGAAATTAATGTTGGGGTGGGAGGGGGGGGTCTGGCCTGGTGGGAGCCACAGTTAATGCCCAGGAGGAGTGAGGTAGGAGGGGCGGAGGAGCTTCAGACGGGGGCTCTGAGCAGAATTCTCTGTTCTGCCTGGACTAACTATTTGAAATGTCAGTCACCTCGTAGATCATGTGAAGTTAACCTGTGGCCACAAAATGGATGGTTCCAGCGAGGATTAAAAAACAGGGCAGGGTAGAGAGTCTGAGATGGGGCAGGTGGGGCAGGTGGCAGAGACCGAGGGAAATCAGCAAGCTCACAGCTATCCATTGCGGACAAGCTGCTGACATCTTGGGAGGGTGCTGTGGAGGGACGTGGTGTGGAGAGACGTGGCTCTTAAACCAGCCTGGCCCCAGATCCTTGCAACTGCAACTGTTCCGTGCAGCTCTGAGCCGCAGTTTCTGCCTTTGTAAAGCCAGAGCGTTGGGTTCCATCCTCTTCTGGGTCTCTGTAGTCCAGGGCTTCGGGGCTCAGGTGAAGGGGTGTTCTTGGGAGTCCAGGGTGGCTCGAGGCACATGGTTGAGTGTACTCAGGTGCAGAAATGCTTTGGTTTGTGGCGGCTGTAGGCAGATGCCTTTGAGTGTATACCAGGCAGTGAGTCCTGGAGGTTGGCCCCTGGCGAAGACAGGCCCTTGGGAGGGGTGGCGTTTACCCCGAGGCAAAAGCAGAACAAAGCAACAGTCAGTGAACAAGCCGGTGCAAAATGGGTGATTGCTCAGGACAAAAATTGCACATCTGAGAAATGTAGGCCTTAGATCCCAGAAGGTCTCAGGCCAAGTGTTACTTTGTGATAAGCTTGAGACTGTGAGCAAGATCAAAGGGTAAGTCACAATAAGTAAACTTACTCCCCCCCCCCAATCTAAACATACCATGTTTTCCCAGCAGCTGCTGTGTCACTGATCATCCCTGTGTCACTGGTAACCCCACTGTGATAATCCCACCCAGAAAGCCAGCCTGACCCTGGTCAGGAACAGCAGACCCATCACAAGCAACTTCTCTCCATGTCTCTGTGTTCCTCGTCTCTCTCTTCCTTCCTAGTTAGATGTTGACTCAGGTTTGCTGCCTGGATGGCAACAATTGGCACCCAGCTACGGGGCCACCCAGGGTGGCTGGATGCCATGTGGTCACATGTGCTCACTGCTGCGGGCGCGGAAATGCTTTGGTTCGTGGTGGCTGCTGGCAGCTGCAGTGAACCCCGTGGAGGTCAGTCGCTTGTAAAGACAGGCCCATGGAGTGTCAGTGAGGACAGCTCTTCTGCGGGGAGATGCTGCACTAATGCGAACGAAGCCTGCGGCTTCTCCTGGTCCTGGACCAGAAGCCTCTGCACCCCTACCTGGAAACTTGACAGAGACGTCACTTCAGTTTTTTAAAAAAAATTCATTATATTATTTTATTTTATACTGTTGTCTACCCTGGGGTTCTCCCATCACCTATTGCCCTTAACCATCGTCCCAGTCATCTGTGCCCCTTCCTCCCCCTCTCATGCTCTATGCTTCAATTTTGCTAAAAATTAGTTTTATATTTTCCTTGTATGTTAGATTGTTTTCCCTTTATCCCTCATATAAGTGAGACCATCCTGTATCTCTCTTTTTCTTTCTGGCTTATTTCTGCTAGCATGATTCCTTCTAGCTCCATCTATGTTCCCACGAACGACATGTTTGTCTTTTTTGATTGATGAGTAATATTCCATCATGTACACAGACCACAGCTTTCTGTACCATTCATCTAATTTGGGGCATTTGGGTTGTTCCCATTTCCTGGCTATTGTAAATAGCGCTGCAATAAACATCTGAGTACAGGTGTCTTTTGGGATTAGGGTTTTTGTAACCTTTGGGTAGATTCCTAGACGTGGGATTGCTGGATAGAATAGGAGTTCCATTTTCAGTAGTTTCAGGATCCTCCACACAGCTTTCCATAGTGGCTGGGCCAGTTGACATTCCCACCAGCAGTGCAAATGTGTCCCTCTCGCTCCACATCCACGCCAGCACTTGCTGTTGCCTGTTTGTTTTTTTTAATATGGGCCATTCTCGCAGGTGTGAGATGATATTTCATTGTGGTTTTATTTGCATTTCCCTGATTATTAGTGATGGTGAACATTTTTTTCACACGCCTGTTGGCCATTTGTATTTCCTCTTTGGAAAAGTGTCTTTTAGCTCTTCTCCCCATTTTTTTGACTGGGCTTTTGGTCTTATTTTTGTGAAGTTGTTTGTGGGTCTCTCACTTCAGACTTCCTGGGTCCAAGTCTGCCTTTGAAGCAGATCCCTGGTACGTTGTGGGTGTGTGGATGAAATACTCGGTTTATACAAACCCACACACTCGCACACACACACACACACACACATACACACTCACACACACACACACACATACACACACATACACACAGCTCCTTACTCCTCAGCAGACCCCTGTGTCAACTGTGAGGCTCCCAAGGACGGTGGCTTGATGTGGTGGGAGCTGGCAGCGACTCAGCTGTCTGTTAGCGAGGCAGATCCAAGTCAGACATGGCGGGTTCGGGAGGGTTCGGTCCTAATGGCTCAGAATGGACGATGAAGGAGCAGTGTCACCTCTGCCTCACGACGTAGTTCTCACTGCTCAGAGACGTAGCAGGCACACACCAGCACAAGATGCTCAACGCTCCCCGAGGCAGGGCCTTCTGTCTGGTGTTGTCACCGCTGCATGCCCAGCACTCAGCACCCGTCTGGTAGCCGAAGCACAGGGGCTCTTGACACGTATGCGCACATGTTCAGGACAAAGAGAATCCGTGAGAGCGGGTTTGCCTCTACGATGGCACAGCGCCAGCGGCCGGGGAGTGACTCACTCCCCTCTGCATCGGCCTGAAATGAAAGCTGGCGTTCAGCTGAGGGGGTACTGGCCGGGCGCAGCTCTATTGGCAGGATCTGTGCCGCCAAGCGGCGGTGTCTTTGCAGCCCAGGCTCTCGGGGGTCCTGCTTGCCACAGTCCAGCGACTGCTCGGACCGCAGGCTGCTCTGTGAAAGCGGCTCTGAGACCCTGAGACTCTGAGGCTGTGACGCGTGCCTCCCCCGGCATACCCTCCCCATACTGGCCGGGCCAGGGCTTCTCTGCCAGGGCAGTTGTGCCACCCCCAGGGACCAGGGGCCAGGGACCAGGGTCTGAGATGCTTCTGTTTGCCTCAGCTCTGAGGTGTGGTGGTGGCGCTCATGACATGCAGTGTGTGGACCTGGCACTCACTCCCCATCCTGTCTCTACCCAGCAGCCCTCAAAACAGAGGGCGACTGGGTTCAGATGCCAGACAGAGCAGGGGGTGAGGAGTCCTGTCTGTGAGGAAGTGGGCACGGGAGGGTTGTCCTTTTTTTTTTGAGACTAGGTCTCATTATTTTTGCTCATGGAACCACAGGCTCTCGTTGCCCGGGTACCACGGACTCAAGTGATCCCCAGCTTCAGCTTCCCAGGTAGCTGGATTACAGGCATGCACCACCACGCCCAGCTATTTTTTTGGAACTAGGTCTCGCTATGGGCCCCAGGTGGGACTCGAACCGCGATCCCTAGCCCCGGTCACTTCATAGGCTGAAGCTTACAGGCACGAGCCGCCATGCCCGCCAGGGCTGTCCTTCTTAAGCTCCCGTAGCTGGCAAGCAATGGAGGTTGGGTGTGAACCAAGTGTGCTTGGTTCAGAGCCCTTGCTCTGGGCCACTGCGCTCGGTTGCTCCTTGGAGATGGGGAAGCCACACGGAGCTGGCTGGGCTTTTCCCGCAGTGGTGCACAGCCGAGAGACATGCTGTCCTCCTTTGGGCCATGGTGAGCGGTGTCCCGGAATGTGGTCACCCTTGTACCACACGGATCCTTGCAAGAGTCTTGGCTCGTGACCCGTCTCTGCTTCCATCCACTGAGCTTGTGTGACGTATGCATGACTGTTGGTATAAGGACAAGCCCAGCCCCTCGGTCACTGGCAGTGACTGTTGTCCTTTATGCTCAAGGCCAATTTTCTCCTCCTCTATAAAAGGCTTTGAATGACGTCAGCAAGCCTCCAGGTAGGTTGTGTTCACTCCTGGAAGATTTTGAGGAGTCTCTGGAGAAATAGATAGTTGGAGTTGAGTGGTGGGGGAGTGAAGAGTTCTCATGGCTTGATGGCAAGGTCAGTGTCTGCCTGTATCCGGATGTTTGTGGCAGCTCTGTTTGGTTTATAATAGCCAGGATATGGAAACAACCCAGATGCCCCCAAACAGACAAATGGTAAGAAAGCTGTGGTATATGTGCATGATGGAATATTATTCATCAATCAAAAACAAAAAACAAAAACCCAACCTATGTCATTTGCAACAACATGGATGGAGCGAGAAGGAATCATGCTAGTGGAAATAAGCCAGAAAGGCAAAGAGAAATACGGATGGTCTCACTTATATGACGGATACAGGGAAAACAAACGGACAAGAAAAATTTAAAACTGTCAGCAGAACTGAAGCACAGAGCAAGAGGGGGGGAGGGGGGAAACTAGGGGTGAGAGGGATACAAAAGATTAAAATGATGGTTCACAGGTGATAAGGTGGTGGGAGAATCCCGGGGTAGACAACAAAGTGAAACAAACAAATGAATAAATAAATAAGTAAAATACTTAAAAAACAAAGTCAAAGTGTCTGTCAGGCCTTGAGCCAGTCACTTCACCTGTCTGGCCCTGAAGTCCTCATGTGTAAACGAGTGGACACCACACACGTGCCGCAGGGATACATGGTCGCCTGTGTGCAGCACCGTCAGGAGCGCTTTGCAGGCCAGGTGTTTACATACAAGGTGCTGTAAAGTGATCCTAGAGACGCCCTGCAGCCACATGAGAGGGTGTCCCGGGGGTAAGCGACTAGAATGAGGGGCGACAGTGGGCGACACAGTGAGTGTGCAAACCCAAACTTCTGGAAGGTGGAATCTCCTGCGGCTGTTTCTGAGCTGGAAAAACAAGCCAGTGAGAGCCAGGATGCAGGAGGTGGCCTCAAGGGCAGGGCATTAAGTGCGTTTGCAAAGGTGTGTTTGTGTGTGTGCATGTGGTGCGTGTGTTGGTTCCTTCAGCCCCTGATGACCCGGAGCGTCCCTGTGCCCTGACACCCGCACAAGGGGTCCCGTCAGCTGACTCGCCTTCTACTTCTGCTGGAAGCCCCCACAGTGAGTTTGATGTGATGCTGGTTTGAAGGAGCACCCAGGCCTGGGGAACTTTCCTCTCTAAGAGCGAAGCCAGTCTCAGCCTCCAGTAGCAGCTGACTGGTCTGTTCTCCGCCCTGCTCGGAGGAGTCTGCTGGTAGGACTTTGCATCAGCTTCCAGAGCACCTGAGGCTGTGTCCATCAGAGAGGGCTTGGTCTGTAGCTGTGGTTGTGGTTTCCTGAGGACAGGGGTCTGCTGTGTATGTCTCTAAACCGAGTGTTTCACTCTTTCGTGTGACCCCTTCTGAGTCTAAAAATGGCTATTGATAATGATCATAATCATAATCATAATGATACCAATGTGCCTGGCACCACGCAGGGCACTACCTGTGGAACACTTCCCTTCTCTTTTCTGGCTACTGGTCTCCTACTCTGGTTTGCTGTACCTCCTGCCGATAGCTAGTAAGTATTCTGAACACCTAGACAAGGGGTTTAGTTTTACAGGTAAGTGTACTCGGATGTTTATTGCAGCACTATTTACAATAGCCAGGATATGGAAACAACCCAGATGCCCCCCAAACAGACAATTGGGTCAGAAAGTTGTGGTCTATGTACACGATGGAATATTATTCATCAATCAAAAAAGACAAACTTATGTCATTTGCAGCAACGTGGATGGAGCTAGAAGGAATCATGCTAATAGAAATAAGCCAGAAAGAAAAAGAGAACTATGGGATGGTCATGTTTATGTGAGGGATACAGGGAAAACAAATGGACAAGAAAAATTTAAAACTGTCAGCAGAACTGAAGCATAGAGTAAGAGAGGGGGAGGCGGTAAAACCAGGGAAGGGATGGGCACAAGAAATTAAGATGGCTCATGGGAGGTAAGGTGGTGGGAGAACCTCAGGGTAGACAATGATTTTATATATATATATATATATATAATTTAAAAAAGGGAAAAAATATAGTTTTACAGTTAAGGAAGCGGGCACGGGAAGGTTGGCCATCTCAAACTCCGGGCAAAAGCCAGCCTGTGTGATACTCAATGACTGTTTATTGAGTGAATAAACGAGTGTTAGGCTCTATCCCGAGTTCAGTATGTATTCATTTCTCTTACATTTCACAACAACCCTACGAGAAAGACACTGTTTTTATCCCCGTGTGACAAAGAGAAAGTGTACTCAGAAAACTCAAGCAATGCCCCCAATACACGGTCAGTGTCAGAGCGAGAACGTAGACTTAATTCTTTCCTGTAACGCCTGCATTTTCCTATCTTTCAGATATGGGGATACATTTTCAGCATTCAGACATTTGTATCTCCATGTTATGCACCCACCGTTATGTGTGCTATGTAACATGTATATACATGTCTATAAATAAACATACAGTGTCTATGTCTGGGTCACAAGCAACTGTGAAAAACTAAGTGGGCTATAAGAGTGAGCTTTCACGTGCTAGGCGTTGCTCTGTCGTTTGGCTGGAGGGGCTGCTGTTTTTTTACTTTAAATTTTTAATTTTTTTATCACACGTATATTTTACATCGTTATAGTTCCAGGATTCTCCCACCACCGTGTCCCCTGGGAACCATCACCTTAGTCCCTTGTGCCTACCCCTCCCCTGATGTCACCCCATCTCCCTCTCTTGCTCTAGGTTCTGTTGACAGTTTTCAGTTGTCCCCCTTGTCCTTTTGTTTGTTTGTTTTCCCTATGTCCCGCCTATAGGTGAGATCATCCCCTATTTCTTTGTCTTTCTGGCTTATTTCTGGAGAGGCTGTTTCCCACGGCAGAGCAAGGTCAGTTCTGATCTCTGCATTTTCTTTGGAGTCTCAGGCCAGAGGAGTAACGGCTTTGGGTGAAGCTTAGCGCTTTTCCGAAGGGTGAGCAGAAATATCTGATGCTTCTTGTGGCCTCGGCTGGAAACTGCTACCTGGTTCCCTATTCCCATGTTCCCGTGGCCCAAGTGAGCCCGGCATAATGGGAAAATAAGGGGATTACGTTCCTTCTGGTAGGGATGCTGTGGTGAAATTTGGGGAGCATGGCCCCAGCATCATAGTGGTGCATTAGAATGGCAGCCATTAGGGGCCTGGGCACGGTGGCTTGTGCCTATAAGCTTCAGCCTATGAAGTGGCCGGGGCTAGGGATTGCAGTTCAAGTCCTGCCTGGGGCCCGTAGCGAGACCTAGTTCCAAAAAATAGCTGGGCATGGTGGCGCATGCCTGTAATCCCAGCTACCTGGGAGGCTGAGGCTGGGGATCGCTTGACTGCATGGTACCCCAGGCAACCTGAGCCTGCAGTTCCCTGGGAATAGCGAGACCTAGTTTAAAAAAAAAAGAAGAGAGAGCAGAGGAGCAGTAGGGAGGCTGGAGGCCTTGTAGCTGCCCCTGTCATGTACAGCCACACTGTGGGCTTCCATCCCCAGCCTGGGCTGGTGAGGAGCCTGGGGAAGCATGTTGAAGAGACTTGTGACCTGTGTAAGCTGACTAGAAACATGGTGCTTGAAGACTTGCTTTAACTTTGAAACTGTGAAGTTTGGGAACTGTCTGGAGATCTGAAGAGAACTTGCTGTGCTGCTGTTTTCATTGTGAGATGTCTGCAATGGTCGCTGCTGCTGTATTGAGTGAGGCGTGCTGGTTTCGGGCCACTTTAGAGTTGAGGCAGAAGGAATGTTGGAGCTGTGTCTTTTGGAGGAGGATCATGACACCATCTTGGTTTCTTCTTTGGATTTGAATCTTCCACTTTTGAAGGAGGATCAATCACGCCATCTTGGTTTCTTCATCTGGCTTAAAGCTGGGACAGCTGCCATTTTGTGGTCACATGTGGCTAAGGACCCAAGTGCAGTTTTTTTGGATTAGAGACTGTACTGGTTGGTAAGATAATCAAGGGTACAAGAGCTTTATCCCCTCAGTGACTTTTGTTTATTTTGTCTTTTAATGAGTAAATCTGTTTTTGCCTCTTCTTAAGGTTAGCGTGGTCTTGCTGCTGCTCATGCAGGCTGGGATGAACCTAAGGAGTAGTAGGGTTTAAAGGACCAGCTGCTCCCACTTGTAAGTTTAGTTAAGGACCCTGCTTTGTTTGTTTTGTTACCCGATTTCACTTCCACAGTGCCACAGAGCCCACCGGTAGGACACGTTTGTGTCATGTTTGGCTGTGTCTGTATATTTTGCACTTGTGAACCCGGCTCTATTTTGCTTCTCACCATGACTGGGTATTCATTGCTTGCTTGAAAAATGGGATGCAAACAATTTGCTTTTGTTCAGAGCTGGCTGTCGCTAGGCAAGTTACGCTAATCCATGTCATGAGGTGACGTGGGCGGGGTCTGGGGTGGCAGCCACATTTCCTGGTTCTTATCATTCTGTGGGTGACCTTGTTGAAGTCCCTTGAAACCTCCGTTTCCTTTTCTGTGAAGTGGGGATGGAACAGATGCCTGCTTCGCAGAGCACCGTGAAGGTTGGAGTGAGAGGATGCATGTGCCCGTTCAGCACAGTGCCCTATCCCGGGAGGCACCCCGCAGATATTGGGCATCATTCTCAATGCTGACACTGTAGGACTAATATTAATACAGCAGGAAGGGGGCAGCTTCTCTGGCTGTTTATCTCCCTGTGCTCCTAACTCAGTCTCTGTCCCATGATGAGTCTTCCTTTTTCTGTCTGGACTTGGGGCTTGGCCTAGAAGCCAAGTATTCCTGCTTTGGCTCAAGTCACCCCATTGGTAGCCATGGGTGGGAAGAAGAAAAACAGGCAGAAGAAATTGAGATGGTCTAAGACGGAGTCATAGACCTGAGCTCAGTAAGCATACACTGAGTCATTTATCTGAGTTTCCAAGCCCCTTAAATATCCTGGTTCCAATGTGGTAATAACTAAGCAAGAAGGCAGGTAAAACCAGGACTCCATGGAATGTAGCACATGGGTGTAGGGAGATTCATTATCTAGCAGGAAGCACCGTGGGGTACACACCTTCATCTTTCAGGGACATGTCTCTCCGGTGGGTCAATCACAGGAGGTTAGGGGACTGCCATGACAGATACGACACTTGCTGACACCATCTCCAGTGTGCTGGAGTGATATTGGGATGAACAAGGGCCTTCCCTCCTTCAGTGCTTATCTCTTAGCCATTGATGGAGTCCCACAACTCTCTCCCCCCAGAAGTTCTTTGGGCCCCTCTTCCTGATTCTCACCTCTGCTGCCCCCTCCTGGCAAGACCATTGGCGCACAGGGCTGTCCCTTTCATCAGGTCTCACAAGCGGGCTGTGAATTTCACCAAGAGGAAGGGTGGCGGGAGATCCTTTGGGTGCCCAGGACCGGTGGCTGGGGTGGTGGAGGTGGGGGTTGGGAGTGTTGCTCTTTTCATCTGGCATCCCGCGGGAGCTGTCAAGTCCTGCGTCTTTGCAGCTTCGGCCTTCTGTTTGTAATGGTCTTAAGAGAATCCATTCTGCCTACAAATGTGGTGACCTTTAATTTTTTTTTTTTTTTCAGAATTTTCCAAGATTCACATTGACTCTTCCTGTCAACAAGGCAGGCTCCCAGCCGCCTGGGGCATTCAGATTGCATTTGCCAGTCGCAGACTGCTGTAGCCAATTTGTTCCTGATTTCAAGGTCGATTTTGAATAATTTTCGCTGGGCTAAGTCCCTTGCATTGAATAACCTAGAGATAAACCCTGGAGGTGGAGGCAGGAAGGGGGTGAGAGGGCTTTTTCGTAGAGGTTCTTTGATTTTGGTACAAGAGATAGCGCCCTGTCCTTTCAGCCATGGACTAAGTGGCTTCAAACAAGACATCGGGGGTGGACTCAGGCCAGTTTACCTGTTCACACTGGGCACAGTGCCAGGTGTTCACTCTACCCGGGAAGCCAACCTCCTGGTCCCAGGAGGCAGGGGATGGGATGGAGCTTCGGGGCCCATGGGGTAGGGTCTCTCTGCAGCATGCCTGTCCTGTCCGTCTGTCTGTGCTGCAGGGACAGCTCCTCATAGCACAGGGGGGCTGCAGAGGCATGGCTGTGGCCCTTTCTGTCATCTCCGCCTTTGCCTTCACCCCTCCTGCTTCGAGGTGGTGTCTGTTCACCTTTGTCTGCCCAGCAGGGAGCTCTGTGCCTGGTATGGGACTGGCATCAGCAGCTGTCCCTGAATGCCATATGCAGACCTAGGAGTGAGTGTGATGCCACCTCCCTGCAAGTCATGGGACTCGGGGTGGGCTCCTTTGAAGCTGAAAGTGGGCATCGATGCTCTCGGGAGAGCTGTTGGGAGAAGGGAAGTGAGGAAGGTGGACGGGGTGAAGAGAGAGTCCAGTGTTGGTGGCTACATGTTTGTGTTTGTGTCCTCTACCACAGCCACAGGCTGAACCCCATCGCCAAGGTGGTGTTAGGAGTTGGGGTCCTTGGGAAGTGATCAGGTCCTGAGAGTGGGACCTCATGATTGGATTAGTGTCCACAGAACAGAGATCCCCAAAGAGCCCTCACCTCTGCTTCCTCATGAAGGCACAGCAAGGAAACACTCGTCTGTGAACCAGAGACTGGGTCTCACCAGACACCGGCCTATGGTTCCTTGATCTCAGACTTCTCAGCCTGCAGAGCTGTGGGAAGTAAGTTTCTGTTGTTCCTAAGCCTTGTCTATGAACTTGAACGGCCAGTTACCTTGCCCCAGTTATCACCCCGTCTCTAAAGTCCTAAACCAAAGGAAGCGTGAGTCCAAGATGGCGTCTCCTCTCTGCGCCAAACCTGAAACAAGCATCTCACACAAGGGACCGCATTTCCAAGATGGCGGCTCGCTTTCCCAGTTTCTGGGAGGCACAGCTTCCAGTTCCAGCGGGTTCAACTTCCCACCTCTGAGAGGCCTGCAGATTCCAAGTTTTCCAAACAAGTTTTCCCTTTCCTCTTCAGAGGCACAGAAATTCCAAGCTTTTCCAGCATACACAGATTCCAAGGCTTTTCCGAGGTCCAAATTCCCGTTTTCCCCATGCTTGTGTTTCGCGGAACCTTTCTTCTCCTCTGGGGTGGTCAAGTTCTTGGCTGCCACCCACCGGAGTGAAGCCCATGATGGCGTCCTCCAATTTTCATGCTGCTTCTGCAGACTTTTATCATCTGCCAAACTCCATCCACTGTGCTTCTTTCCTCACATACCTGCAAGGTGTGTCTCATCTGGACAATTCCTGGTTGGTGCTTACAGATCCCAGCAGCCTGGACAGACTAGGTCACTGGCTATGCAGACAGGCTGGCTGAGTGACCTTGGCTGAGGTCACCTGGGTATCAGTGGGGCCTGGGGTTTGTCTCATGTTGCTGACTCTTCTCATTGTGGGGCACCTTGTAGTTACTCTCAGCTCGTTCAATGACCATCTTCTCTACCACGGAACCTTTGCATGTTGTTCTCGAAATATGTCTCCCCCTTTTGTCTGATCTGTGCTGGCTCATCCTTTTAGTCTGAGCTTAGATCTAAGCTCTTCCAGGAAGCCCTCCACATGATCTCTTCCCATTTGTGCTTTGCTCAGTCGAGACATCTATTCGAATACATTGCAGTTACACAGCTACTTGTCTGTCTCCCCCCTGAAGCTTTGGGGCCAAAGTGAGGGTGATTTCACCTGTCTCATTTATCTCTGGAGCCCCAGCCCTTGGCATTTTGTCTGGCACAGAGTTGGTTCTTGATACCTACCGATGACGGAATAAGCATTTCAGACCTAGAACTGAATACCCTAGAGGCTTATCAAAGTTGTACTTCAGTTGAATTAAAACTACACGGGCTAAATTCTTTCTGGGGCGGTCTTATAACCAAGGTCTTGAAACTGGCTGGTGAGTCTTCCCAATTTGTGGACAAAGCTTCCCACCCATAAAAGCCTTCCCTGCCTGGGAAACCCAGGGAGTTAAACAAGCATCAGGCATGAGCCTAGTGTTCCTCACAGAACTTGCCTACATTTTTACTTAATCACTGCTCAGTTCATTTATTTACAACAACAAATGCACTTCTTTTCATTTAGAAAGTAAGAGAACCACTGAAATCACATGGCTGAAAACCTGAGAATCATAACAAAGAAGCCCCCTTCCCTCCCTTCATTTGCTAGGTTTATTTCTTTAGAGGTTACCCCTAACCCCACACTCACAGTTTAACCTTTAGAGGTTACCCCTAACCCCACACCATACCCCTCACCCCACTTTCCTTCCTATTTTTTAAAATCAAACATCCTTGCAAACAACCACAAATTTAGCTTTACTTTGTATCTGGTTTTTACTGAGTAAAATGAGAATTTTCCAGGTTTAATTATATAGTTTGTTCTATTTTTTTTTAAAAGAGAACTGCATCACTTTTTTCTTATTTTTTCCCTTTTAATTTTTTTTTATATAAAAATACTATGTGCACATGGTGAAAAGTGAGAGAACAGAAAGACTTCCAAGGGAAGCAGCAGTTTCTGGCCCCTCTCGCCTCTCCGCCCTCTCCAGGTCCTGTTTCCCTGAGGTAACTGCTTGAAATGTTGTTTCCATTTTTAGGTCTTCTGATGTTTATCTCTGTACATCCAAATAAGATGCTTATGCAGCTGATTCTTGATTTGTCAATTTAAGACATTTTCTATCGACTCTGCCATAGAAGATGAGGATTCAGTTTATTGACATGGTCCCTCCTCTCACCTTTCCCTTTCTCCACAGTTTTTATTCAGGAAAAGCAATACAGGCACTTGGAAAACCACATCACCAGGATGAGGAGGGCCTCCTACCACAGGGCTTCAGTCTTCATCCCAACCTGCCTCCCGCCCCGCCCCCCCCCCCGGAAATGATGGATGCCTACACATGCTTTGACACTCCCCCTTTGGGAAGCGGGTTCTGCCTCTCCCTGCTTTTGAACCTGGGCTGACCTTGATGGCTTTGCCTGAGAGAATGCCCTAGAAGGTAGCCACGTGGGTTCTGGCCCCAGTCTGACAATGCTCAGGCAGTTTCTGCTTCAGGTTTCTTGGAACTCTTGGGCCAAAGTGTGAGCCTGGATGTAAGAAGGTGCATGGCCCTATTGGGGAGACACAGAGGAAGACTATGGTGCTGTGGAGATGAGGAGGGGTCCTGCTGGGTCCAGCTGTCCCCCCAAGCACCTGGCATGGCACTGAAGCTCTTAAGGCCCCACAGGGAAGTCTGTAAGTCAGCGGAATCCCACCTGTGATCCCAGTCATCACCACATGTGGCAAAGAATTTCTCTGGGTCCTGCTCGGATTCTCCACGCTCAAAATCATGAGACCCCATAACCTTGGTCGTGGCTGTAAGCAGTCCATTCAGGGGTTAACCTGAGCAGTGTCCTTCCAGAGCTCCCCTGTGAGTCACAGATTTTGGGGGGGGTTATCTCTACCTGGTGACAGTGCCTGATAGCAAATGCCTGCAAATATGTTATCAGGTTGTAAAATCCCAAGGGTGCAAGAGTGAGGCTTAGAAGGAGGTGAGGCAGAGGAGGTAAGGAGGTTGATGCAAGGCGGTGCATGTTCCCAGAGGCCACCACTTCTCAGAAGCACAGCTTGCTGTGTGGATGCCTTTGGAGAAGCTGAGCGGAGTGTCTGCCTCCCAGGCCTGCCCTTGTGAGGAGGAAGGGCAATGTGTCTGTTAGTTCCCTCCTGCCCGCAGTGTTTTACTTACCCCTTCCTTCCCCCTTCTCCTCCCCTCCCCTACTTGTCCTCCCCCCCTTCCCCTTTCGTCCTCCTTCCCCTCCCCTCCCCACTTCCCCTCTCCTCTCTTAGTATCTGGGACAGCACTGGGCACAAAAATGCCAGGCAACTGAAGGCAAATCCATCACGTCTGACAACCAATCAAAAACAGCTCTGCCCTCGATGGATGCTAGAGCTGACTTCCATCACACTCACCAGCTCCCAGAGCTTCCAGACCTCCCTCTCTCACCCTCCCTCCTCCCTTC
>PVHY01028337.1:0-15325 GCA_004024945.1 Uropsilus gracilis | reverse complement strand
GTTAATAGAGGAATCTTTTTCTGAGATGCAAATCATTTCTTTGGTGATTTCTGGAGATTGTCCTTTCTTTGTTGGCGATGGATTACTTCCTGTAGGGCTTGCTTGCATGTTTAAAGTTTTTCTCCTTACTGTGTTTTGCTTTCGAACCTGTTCTACATATTGAGAACCCATGGATCTTGTGTTGGTTGGCATGTTGATGAGAGTGTATTCCAGGTTGAACGTAGATCTGTACTTTAGCTTAGTTTAGTGATTTGCGCCGGCACCGCTTGCGGCACCGGCGCCTATGACCTTCAGCAACTATGTACCTGAGGGTCGTCGAGATGGGCGGGTCTCCGGAGGAACGTGGAGGTGGGGCTTGGCTCCCAGGGGCGGCGGGGGTGGCGGGCGGCGAGGGGGGTGGCTCCCAGGGGCGGCGGAGGTGGCGTGTGGCGAGCGGGTCCCTCCCAGGGGCTGGAGCCGGCGCCTCACAGCAAATATTTTAGTAGTACGCAACATTTGACTTCAGGTTCCATTTGTAGAATTAAGTTTCTGTAGAGGAGGTCATACACACTTACCTTTCCAAATTTCTCAGTCAATTTTAGAATTTTTTTTTAATTTGATCATTTATCATTTGGTGCTATCTCCCTCAACAGGTGATTAAGGAAGAAAGGCTACAGGAAAACAGTCAAGAAGTTGGCACCTACATGTTACTCAAGTTTGCAAAGCTGCGGGATGAATTTGAAATTATTGGAGATGTACGAGGCAAAGGCCTCATGATCGGGATAGAAATGGTGGACAATAAGGTAGGTGCCAACCTGGATGCAGGTTAAATGGGCCACATGGGCAGAGAGCTCATTTCATTCATTCTCTGGAGTGAGCACAAGGACAGAAACACTCATGAGAGTCCCTTGGAAAATAGTGGTATCAATAGGAGCAAAATGCTTGCAAGTCACCTGAAGCCCTAGAGGGTGAGAAAGCATTTGGGGGGAAAAAAGATGATTTTCTTGCCAGACAGGGCAGAGGGAAGTGGAGATTGAATTTTCCCAAGTGAAAAATATGGGGAAAGGTGGGAGTTACTTGAGGAGGGGCAGGTGGGCCAGAGAGCTAGTTAGGTCAGGGAGGTAGGTAAGAAGAGGTGATGAGTTGGGGTGAGGATTTAAAGATCTACTTAGTGGGTTTTGTGATTGATTAGTTGCTTGATTGGTTGAGAATCTCAGTCTCCCAAGGAGCCAGGGAGACTCTCTCTGATTTTCTGATGAGGTTCTTCCACCCACATACCAGTTATCAGGGTTCCAAGGCATTACTTTACTGAACTGGAAAGTAAATGACCACTTCATGAATTTGTTATTTTCTAGTTAGTACGGTGACTTCATCCTTCTCATAAAATCTACATTGGGTACTTGGAAGTATTAGATAAGAAATAGATAATCCTTATGTGTCTGCTAGGAGTGAGTAATCAACAGACAGGCTGAAATGTCTTTGTCATTTTAATGGTCTCTGCTGGTACTTGCCAGTTGCCGCCCTTGACTTCAGTGTGATTCTGGCTTCTTGTAGAGTAGAATAAATCCTTCTCTTTGTTTCTACTACTGCTCTTACAGTCCATGTGAGTAAGGAATGGTCCCTCTACTCCATAAAAGTAAAGTGCAGGACCTTGGAGCAATACCTGGAAAATCTTGGCACAAGGAAGAATAGCAGACTAACACTTTACCCCTAACACTTTTCTACGGGGACCCAACTTGCCCTTGGGAGACTTCTTGCCACCTGGTCTCATGTACCATCCTAGTACAGGAAGGATGATGCTCAATTCTTCCAATATTCAGGCCAGACCATGAATAGGAGATTCTTCCACCAATATTACATGCAGAGCCAGTATGAACCTGGAGTGTTTAAATATGACTGTAAAGCTGAGGGAGACAACAGGCAAATAACATCATAGGACATCAAACCCTCCGGCTCACAAGCTAAGCCGTAAGTAATCACCTTCACCCATGTGTCAGTCAGCCTGTTTGAAGGATCAGACGATTCCATCCCAGTTCCTAGCTCAGAAAATCACCAAAAGTCCAGACTCCACAGAGGAAAATGCAGTGGGAGAGGACAGGCTTTGCCCTTTTCCACTGTCAGCTTCTGCTCGGAGACATGAGCAAAGGTGTGCATCAGGACTCGATTCATCATAGTAAAACCTCAGAATCCTTCCAATGTTAATCGCTACAGAACAAGGCAAACTATGGGACACCCATACTAAAATGAACAGTGTGTCTCTGACATGGAAAGGTATACAAACTATTATGGAAGAATTATACAGGCTATAAAATAGTATCTGCAGAATGGACCCCTTTTCTCTTCCCTTTGCCATTTGGTAGTTAGAAGCATGGACTCTGAAGACAGACCACCCAGGTTTAAATACCAGCTCCTCATTCCCTACTTTTATTCATTTTACCCTCAATGTCATTCACATCCCCACATGCAAATGTCACTCAAATATTTCCCCAAGCTACAGTACTCTCCTGTCCCCACCCTCCCCACTCCCCACCCAGTCTATGGAAAACCGACCTTATTTCAAATCCAGGTCTACACCACACTTCTCCCACTTGGGGGTATATTCCCTCTAGCTCTATCTTTGAAAGAGCCCCTTTGAAAAGAGTTTTCAAACCATGTATCTTCTGAGTTCATTTTCATATGTAAATATTTATTTCTCTAAGTAAATTGTACACTTTTGAGGACAGGAGATAGGCAATTTTTGAGGACTATTTTAAATGTTTGTTGATTGACTTCAGGATCCTGCAACACTTCAGACCACATTCATAACTGAATGATCAGCTCAGAACTGAATTATCAAATCATGATTCCCATACACTGTTAGTGAGGAGGTAAACTGGACATCCTTTGGACAGTAAAATGCATCTATCAAAACTTTAAATGTATCCATTCAACAGAGCAATTCTACTTCTAGAAGTGTATCCTAAAGAAATACAGAAGTGTGTAAAGATACACATATATAGCTAATATATAAATGTCTATATATCTACAGAGGCATGCAGAATGACCTGTAGCATGAAACACAAACATTTGTTTATGAGCATGAAAAGTTGGAAACAACATAAATTCCCCCAAACAGGAGATTAAGCAAATTACCATCAAACAATGAGCTACTTAAAAATCTTTCATAGAGGTTAGGTCCAAATACATTAACATGAAAAGATGTCAGAATGTGAGAAGCAAATTGCAAAATCTTACAAAGCATGAGTCACTTTTCCAGATACACAAGGAGAAGGATTTGGGTGCAAAGCAGTATCTAGTTCCTAGCAAGTTATCAAGAGGAGTCTCCCTAGAAGTAGAACTAGGGGACGGGAAATGTTTACCTGATGCTCTTTCATAGCATTAAGGTTTTTTTCTCCCCCAAAACCTTTAATTACTTTAATAATCATTTAAATGCAGATTTACTGCAAAAAAAAAGATAAGCATTGAGCTACACTACACCCCAACAAGAGCTCAGACACTAGCATGCCCACTTGATTATCAGGCACTTGGGGTGTGGGCATGAGCATGGGGTTTGAACAGGCTGTGCTGTGGCTTTGCCTTGGTAGTTCCAAGCCTGCTTTGTTCTGTGGAATGTGTACAAGATGTTCATTAGTCACAGCAGAGGGTGCCAGGGCATGATACAATGGGCAAGGGAGCGAGAGGGTGCTGGTCTCCACTGAGCCAAAGCCAAACAAACTCCACCTCTCGATCCTCAATATGAGCCAAGAACCCACAAACCCAGTTTCCTCTCAGTAGATCCTTCAGAAGGTGCAAACCTCTGTCCTCTTTCTTCCAGTCCTCATTCTTTAGCCTTAAATATTTTGTAGTATTTTATTTACTTTGTTGTATTTTAGTTTCCCCACTCAAGGGAAGCAGGCATGTGTGATGACATTTGGGGATTCATGAGAAGGTCCTAGAACAGAATCCACCATTCCAGATTCTATTGTCTAGTAGTCTGAAAACAACTGAACATTCAGACATCTAATGAGGAGTTCCCTTGTCTGGAATTATTAAGAAGGACAAAAGACAGATACAAACATCTCTGGGAGGTCCAGCCTTAGTCTGTACTGCACCCGACCAGAGTGAAGGATTTGGGGAACAAGGTGGATCAATGACTGTGGGGAGAGGGGAGTATGTCCTAAAGCCTGGGGGAATAAGGGTGGTGAGAAACCCTACGGAGAAAAGTACTGGAGGGAGCTTCCTTTCCCTGACAAAGACCACAGTGCAGGCGGGCCCACAAGCCTGGATTGCGCCTTGTGCATCTGAAACCAGGGAACCAGGCCAAGGTGATGCTTCTAGATTTGCACTATAGAAGAGTGAGTAGCAGTAGTGACAGCACTTGGTGTTCAAATGCAAAATCCTTCTTGTGTTTTTCTTGTCTTCCCAATCTGTGAGTACAAATATCTCCCTCTAACTGGATTCTTTCAAATCTGAGTGTACTTCCAGTTCACCTTACCTGGAAGCCTGTCTTCGAACTACAAAATGTGAGCCTCCCTCTAGGCCAATGGGATTAGAGTCTTTAGGGTAGGGTTTAGGCATCTGTATTTGCAAAATGTCCTGCAGGTGACTGGCTGAGCAAGACTGCTCTGGACAAGTCCCCCAGCTCATTGTCAACAAGAGGGTGTCAGCAGATCTTAACCCTCAGGTTAAGATTAGTTTAACCCTCAACTTCAGATGCTTGGTGACCTGAAACAGCCTTTTTGCTTCCCAATACACTTACCTCTCCTAACCCTGCTGCATTGAGGGGAGACAAAGAGCAAATTTCACAGCAGAAGAGATGAGGACCAAGAGGCCCCACCCCTGCTGCCCAAGCTGTGCATAGCCCAGGGAAAGCTTGTGCCCTTGCGCAACTTCTGAGCCATTTCCTGGACTTTGAAACAAGTTCTTTGCAAGAGCAAAACAAAGTGAAGAGTTGAGAGAATTTCCACATCATAACACAGACTCCAATTTAAAGAGCCAAACTCCAGGGTAGCAATGAGCAGAGCCAAGCTTTGGTGACTATCTGCATTCAACTTCATTTTGTCTTTGGGAATTTAGGATGAATCGGAATATAAACAACATTTTTTAATAACACTGCCACAATCCAGTCCAACAATTAAATTAAATCAATTTCAGAGACTGAGAGAAAGAAAAGAATCTTAGTAGCTTGAGCTGCCTTTTTTTTTTTCTCTTGGAAATAATGTCTTCAACCCCCTCAGACACAAAATGGGAAATACTTTTAAATGCATTTACAGATGAGCCGACGGCCTCTTCCCCGTGAAGAAGTGAATCAAATCCATGACGACTGTAAAAACATGGGGCTTCTAATTGGAAGGGGCGGTATTTTTTCTCAGGTAAGATGAAAGTTGTTCTTTTACTTACAACTGAGTAGGCATCTCCCTGATTCCTCACTTTTTCTTCTCCAGCGGTACTAGGAGAGACCCCTCAACACCACAACCCCTACGGTACGCAATTCGTATTTGCAAAAAGAAAGGTGCAGTGACGCACTTAGTCCACGAGAGGGCGCGGCATTTAAAGGCTTTAGCTAGTGCGGCTCTTTGGAAATAGATGAGGAACATATAAACGAGATGTACAGACAAAGCAGACATTTACAGTATAGGTCATAACAGATCATTCCTGCTTCTCACCTTGTTTCAGTGAGTACGCTTGGTGCATGCTCCTCAGACAAAATAGGAGCTATTAAGCGAGCTATCCCTATAAAGTTATCTGCCTGCACAAACCAGTCCTCTTTCCCCAGCGTTCAGAGAATGAAGTGTCTTTTCTGCTCAGATAGAGATCTTCCACCTCAACTTTTGTCCCTCCATTCTCCCTCCACCTTCACTTCAGGAAACAACTGTGTCCCCTTGTATCTTCTATTTTTCTTCAACTTCTCACACTGTAAACAAACAAACTTCAAAGTCTCCCATCCCAAACCAAACCACATCAAACAAACACTTTTTTCTGGAACATGCTTCTTAGTTTTGGAGTGGGGGGGGTGTTTTGTTTTGTTTGTCTTTTTGTCCTGGTCACAAATATTTTTCTGTGTAACTCAGAAAGAGCAGTTTAATGATGAGAAATTCCCAAACCTGTAACTTATAAAGACATAAAACAAGTCACTGTTTATTTGCTTAGTTATTTCTTAGTGATTTGGCAAACACTTAAGTGCTGAGCAGCAGTTCCTGTGCTGGATGCTAAAACTGCAATGATAAATATGTCTTCATGGAGCTGTTGACATGAGCTCCATGAGACAGAAACAGCAATTACACTACAACATTAGTCAGCTCATCTCCACCTATAAAGGGGGATATTTTCAGAGCAAAGAGATGGAATTCCTAGTTCAGTTTTTCTGGACCTTGAATAATAAGATCAACTCTGACCATGCATGGACACATAGCACAGTAGGAAGACCTCCAAGTACACTGTTTTGACTGGAACATAAGGGCTGAAGCAATGATTGATACTCATGAGAAGCCTGTTACTTGTCAGGCACTGTTTCAAATACTTTGCATGTCTTGACTTAGTGCTCTCAACAAGTCTATGAAACCAATGCTATTGTTCCTAATTTATAGATGAAGAAAAAGAGGCACAGAGAGGTTAAGCAAGTGACCCAAGTCACGCAGCTAGTAAGGAGCAGAACAAAGAGCCAAACTTAAACTGAACATGGTGGTGCATGCCTGTAAACTTCAGCCTATGAAGCGGTTGGAGCTAGGGATCACGGTTCGAGCCCCGCTTGGGGCAACATAGTGAAACCTAGTCCCAAAACATAGCTGGGCATGGTAGCGTGCCTGTAATCACAGCTACCTGGGAAGCTGAAGCTGGGGATTGCGACAGCCTGTGGTAACCCAGGCAATGTGAGCCTGTGGTTCCATGGGCAACAAAAATAGCAAGACTTCGTCTCAAAAAAAAAAAAAAAAAGAGCCAAAGTGAGGCAGTCTGATCTCTGACTCTGTCCTCTGAGGAGGATAAAACTGAAAGTCCAAGACTGGAGGCAGGAGCCCTGGTGAGGGACAATGATGCTGTTTGAACTCAAGAAATAATGGTAGGGACAGGAAAATATTCTAAGGGTATTTCTGGAAGGGAAATTTCAGGACATGGGTATAAATAATTAGGGAAAGTTAAGGACAAATATGGGCTTACATCAGGCAAGGATGAGTTTGGCTTTAAGCAAGCTCCTAAGATACTAGGGAGGTTGGGTTCTATGGACAAAACTATAGCTCAGAGGGAAGGACTCAGAAGAGCCAATTTGGGTGTCACCAGCTTGTAAGTGGTGAGATGAGGACCCTCTTGAGAGCAGAGTTGACATGTCAAGCACCGTGAGATGAAGATAGAAACCTGGGAAATGACATTTAAAAAATAGTTGTAGGAAAAGTTGACCAGGTGGAACTAAAGAGGGGGTAGAGAAAGGAGGATGAGACAAAGGGAGCAGAGCTCTAAAGTGCAGGGAACAGCCTAAAGAAAGCTGGAAAAGGATGGTGCATGGAAACAAAAGGGTGAGGTGGTTTAGGAAGAGGGAAGGACCAAAGTGCTGAGTGCAGCAAAGACCAGGAGGACAAAGGGACAAACATCAGCAGCCCACACCTCACAGTCACTGGACACATGGAGAGTATGGTCAGGAGATGGATGGGAGTCGAAACCATACTGCAGGGGGTTGACATTTTAATAGAGGGAGGGCAGGGAGAAAAGGAATGGCCAGTAAGCAGCAACCAGTCTTTAAGTAAATTTCACTAAAAAGAGAAGCTAGCATTTGTATGTAGCTAGACAGAAGTGGCAGGGACAGCACATTTTTATTGGGTGTGGTTTGGGCCAGGATGATGAGGGCTTTCAGTCTACCTGTAATTGGTTGAGAAAAAGCATGAAGAACTGAAAATGAGAGAGAATATGAAATTGTTTCCTGGAATGAAGGTGATAATAATATCCAGGCCCAAGGGCACAGGTGGAAGATTCTTTCTCCACATCTTCAGGCAAGGGCATAGCATGGATGTGGGTGCAGACAAGTTTATAGAAAGATCTTGCCTGACAGCTTCTGAGATGCATGAGGCAAGACTGCCTCTGAAATTGGGTGAGAGGTGTAAAAGTTGAGGGAGGAAATTGAGAGGAATGACAGAAGTTTAGAATGAGAAAGGAAGCTGACAGAGGATAGAAAAAAAAATAGAAATTGAAGAATATAGATCTACTGGTGTCAGTCTGTCCAGTCATGTGATTCTTCTTGCCGTTCTTGCCAATCTGTGTGGAAGCAGAACAGTTTCAGTTATAGAACTAATCAGGGCTGGGACTTGGCTAGGACATGGGTGTAACCCCAGAAGGTGGAAGGGCAAGCAAAGTGAGGGGGAAGGTGGGAGAGTAATTCAGACAATCAACTGAGTGCTCTAAGTGGGGAGGAGCAAAGGGAAGAGATCTGAGCTGAGAGTAATGGAGGAATAAGGAGACTGAAGTGTTCGCTGAAAGGGCGTTATGATGGGAGTCAGAAATTGAGTTATTCTGGGTGAATGGGAGGCTCTTGACACTGGTGGTGGATATGAAGATTAAGATTCTGGGAGCTGCAGCAGTAACGAGACAGAGAAACTGGTTGTACACATGGAAATGGAGGATACCTTAAGTGGTGGCAGAAATGCAACATCAATAGGAGCTAGGACCTTAGCAAAGATGGTGGATCAGGTGGCAAGTGGTAACAAAGAGGAAAGGGGCAGAAGTAAATGGCACCAGAGTTTTTGCGGATGGGAGTATGAATTGACCTGGATGTAGCACTGAAGAGAAAGGAAGAGACCAACCTATAAAGGAAATATGAGAAATTCATTTTAAAAAATGCTCTGGTCAATTCAGTGTATTTCCTCAAAGTCATATTTGACTCTGTGAACATCCACTGCTCTGTTTTCCTTTGTCTCCTCAGACATTTCGCATTGCACCCTCAATGTGCATCACTAAACCAGAAGTTGACTTTGCAGTGGAAGTATTTCGTTCTGCCATAATCCAACACATGGAGAGAAGAGCTAAGTAAACCTCTTAAAAATAATAAAACCACAAACCTCAAGAATTTCCCACTTATGTTCCAGTCAATTTGAAGAATTCCAGAACCACTGTAAAAGTTGTAAAAAGACACAGTTGATTGCCTACCAGCCATATTTGTTAACAGAACCCTTGATATCTTGGGCAATCTGTCCTTCAGGAAAGAATCTCTATTTCTGCCACTGAGAATAAATTTTAATTAGTCTAAGTCAATTATGTAATCAAGAGTAACTGGTATGTGCCATTTTGGGGAAATGAATCTTGTCTTTGGTAGAGTTGCTTCAAAGGTAGATTTCTACACTTTTCCCTCTTCATCTCTGGAAGAGGGTCCTCTCCTTGCACTGAAGTATCCTATGTTATGATGGGTTTGCTCAAATGATGTCAGCCATTTGGGAGGTTGTGAGGTGAAAGGAAGCTTAGTCCTTGTGGATGACAATGAACCAATGGTTTAAACAACCCTGGAGCCACTGTTCCTTGGGATATCTTGTTAAAAGAAATAATAAATTTGCTGTACTTCCCAAGACTTTTTAATGTTTTCTCTCATTACAGTCAAAGTAACCTGAGAAATTCAGAAAATACCCCCAGGTAGATAATTGTCCTCCTCTCCTTTAACTCCCCTAAAATGCCTATCGGAGGCAGTGCCATCATCATTCTCTGGAGCAAACCCTTGTTATTCCTATTTTACTAGTCTCTAAGACCAGTATTTCCCAAACTTTAATCACTGGAATATACAGTTCATGTTTTTGCCCCACATGCATATGCTACCTGTCTTAAAATGGACAATCTTATTCCTTAATTTGCCTTTTTATACTTTTATTATTTACTAATAACCTTTCTATAATTAAATTACAATAAATGAGTGAATCAGTACTACTTGTCACTGATAAATAGAAAGTAATCATAAAACTAAGTCAATCCAAAGCAAGGTAGTTCAGTTCTAGCAAGATACAATTGACTCCAGATGTTCTCTGCCTGAGGTTGGTTCTCTCTTATCTAAAAGAGAAATTAGAGCTTTTTGAGGGATTTTAAAAGACAGTGGCAACCAAGACCCTCTCCATAATACAAAGAAAAAGACAAAACTGCAAGGGAAATAACTTTCTCAGCATGCAACTTAATGTTTATTTAAACTATGTCCCAGTTTGGAAACAAGTCCTACTGGTCAACCTACCCCCTGAAGTGTTGGATCCACTAACACATCCTACACCTCACTGCCAGATTTCTCTTTTAGGCGTGGGCTCCAACAAGGCATTCCCTTACCAAAAAATCTTCCATTTGTTACTCACTGGATAATATCAAAATCCCTTAATAAGAAGTGCAATGCCCTCCAGTATACAATATCAGTATAAAAGAAGATACTTTAGAGATATTGTATTTTTGGCACAGTGGAAAATCATTGATTTAAACATAACCTAAATTCTAAACTCTTTTATAATCTCTTACTTTCTATAGATGATCATAGGAAAGCCTTTCCACCATTTTTTAACCTCATCTTGTTCTGATTTTATATCAGTATTTGCCCTTCCTACTTCCTTAATCGTCTTGGGAATCAAGTGAGCTAATGGATGTAAAAATGTTTTTGCAAACTAGTGAACCACAAGTAGAAATTTCTTCCCTTCAAGCTACATTTCACTTTTCCCATCACTACAAAATGTCTCTCTAGAGCAGCTTTTATTCTCCATTTTCATTCCCTTGCCTCCTGTCTACCTCAGTTACTGGGCTCTCATTCCTGACTTTCATCCTTGGGAAACTGCTTTCTCAAAAAGCCACCAGTGACCTATTTATGACCAAAAGGGAACGCTTCCTTTCAGTGTTCTTTCTTAAGCAGCTGTTCCTTTTGGAGTAAGATTTTTTTTTCAAGGTGGTGCTTCTGTCTCAGATGGCTCCTTTTCACAGTCTTTTCTATAACACTTAACTACAAAGTTCTGTCCCAGGCTACCTCTTCCATGTTCTTTCTCCCTGTAAACAATCTCATCTACTCCAGAGATATCACCTATCTTGACTATGTTAATGACTTCCAAATTCTCATCTTCATTGTCATCCTTTTCTGAGTCTTAAACTCAAGACACTTTCATTCGGATGTCACAAAGACACTGCAAATTCAACATATCTCACACAAAACATACTGAGTATCTCTATTCTAATCCCTTGATTTGTGGTTCTGTTTTTTTTGTTTGTTTGTTTTTATTTTTGTTTTTTTGCTTAGACACAATTTAGGGCATTATTTTTTCTGCAGGTTGTCCTTTTACTTTTCATATGACTAAGTTTCATGAACACTTTTTCCAACATCAATTTCTCACTATGGCCCACTTATACCAAAATTGCCTTAAGTAGGTCACCATCATTGCTCCTAAGTTATTTAAGCTGTATTCTATCTTGTATCCTGGACTACTCCCCAACCCATCCTCTAACTGATATCTATCATTTATTAAAGGACAAATCTAATCGCATCACTCATCTCTTAAAACCTTTGAGGGTTCCCTATTGCCCATGAAACAAAGTCCAAACTGCAACTGCTATGACATTCAACAACTTTCACAATTTGTTCCCAAACCACCATTGTAAGCTTTAGTACCACTTTCCATGTAATGCACATTGGTTCTTTGCCCCATGAGGTCACTCTCGTAAGTGGAAGTCATGAGGCCAAGGACTTTGGACAAGATAACCCATACTTACTTTTTACTTCAAAACAAGTCTTCCCATCTTCATCCTTGTTCTTTTAAGATAAAGGAAAAGGGAAGACCACTGAAAATAACATTTATGGTACTTATTTAGGAATTTAGCAATAAATGAAATAATGAAACAATTTTAAAATGGAACAAAAGCAAAAAAAAAAATCTTGCTTAGACTAAGATCCCTGCCAATACCAATACCAGGACATCTTCTCCTAGATGAAGGCTGAGTAATTTGGTTGTTCAGATAAATTAAAAGAACATAATCCTTGAGTCCAATAGCATCTTATGTATACCTATCTGTACCCCCACTTAGTCTCCCACCTCCAAGGGATAGTTATTTAGAAGCCAGCAATGGAATTCCAAAAGGAGGTAAGTAAGTAGGTCCTGGGTCTAACTTCTTGACTATGAATGTTGTGTGGTTCATTCCAGGTGTCTGTTGATCAGGATAGGTTACTCCTCCTTCTGGAAGAGAAGATGGGTATTTCAGATGAGTAAGCCCTCAGAGAGAGCAGGAAGGGCCAACCTGGTGGTCTTAGAGCACATATGGCTCTTTATTTCCTTCACTCACTCATAAACATGATGCATTCCTACTTCTTCCCATGTGGAGCCGTGGGCAGGAGTTTAGCGCCACCATTTTCCTCCCTTCCATTTTCTGCTCTACCCACAGGAGGTGGGATGTAAGCCAGCTTACATAAGGCATGGAGCCCACATTCTTGCCAAGCTCTTTTTTATTTCCTTCCTTGTTAAAACTAAAGTGAAGATAATGAACACTTCAGCTCAAATAAACTTTTCATCCATACAAGGCACATATTGACAGCTAGTCATGTGACTTCACTCTAACACTAAAATGTTGGCAGCTGTTTAAAGACTTTTGAAATGTCAATCCACTCAGAGGGAAGTAATTAAGGAAGAACTCAAGCTCTGGCTACACCTTCAGTAACAATGATTACAAAGAGATGTGAAATGACACTTAGAAATAGGAAATATAGGACTGAACTTTGCTCTTAGTTGTGTTACAAACTTTCATGTTTCACATCAGTGTCTGTTTAAATCTTTAGTAAATTCAAACTAATCTCTAAAAGTATCTTGGAACTATTGGAAAACTTCTTTCTTCTTCCCACTTCAGAGATTTCAATCCCCATTCTTTCTTACCTTTCCTGCTAAAAACAAAGACTAACAAAATCTCACATTTGCCATTTCATCCTCGAGTATTGATGCCAAAGTCTCCATAACATTGTTCAGAGCCATTTCCAAGGCTGCTGGAAGACCCTGTTCTTGGTTAATTAAATCTGAAGGCTCACTTCCAACTGAAGTGCAATCAATAAAATAGCCCAGCTTTGTGCCCTTCAAAATGGAACTAGTAGATTAAAAAAACCTCAGAGGATCTGAGCAGAAAAATAAAGGTTTACTTAATTTCATACGAATGAAGACATAAGAACAAAGGTTAATTATAACAATCCATTCAGGTTCATTAAGGTAAAATACATAAATCTGGGTCTGAGTGACCCACAATGTAGAAAGTATTTGAAGAACAGAAGGTGCTAATAACCCACCGTGGGGAACAGTCACAAGAAAAGGTCCCAAGAATACAATTTCTAAAAAATTAGGAGAAAACACAATTTAATTTAGAATTAAGGGGCAGGGGTCATCCAGAGAACAACTGCAGGGTTCCCTTATTATCTGAAAGTAGAACATTCCTATTTGGTGTGAGTGGTAGGTTATTTGAAAGGTGGTTTTAGGGTAAACAAGTTAGTTAGGCTTTTCCCTCATTAGCCTATATAGTCAGCACCTACAGTACTGTGTCTTCCCCATGACTGTTTATATGCCTCGCCCAGTGGGTGTGCACATGTGTGAATGGGTTCACCTGGGGCTGAGAAGAATAGAAGGGCGGCATCTCCCTGGGGGAAGACCAGAGCACATAAGAGAGCATGGGAGAGGAGAATGCCAGAGTGCCTAGAGAAAGAATGTGAAGATTCATAGGGAGCTGGGGGGCTCACCTGTCTCTCAGGACCTCCAGCCCAGGCCTTGGTCCTGGACCTGCCTGGCATGCCTGTGGAACCACCAGAACCAATAAAGAACCTATCCAGATTAGCCTACCTGTGCACTACAACTGGCATCACAAACAGGATGCTTACACAATAGGGCTAGTACATAATGCAGACAATATGACAATACAAATATCTACTTGGAATGTATAAGAGAATTAGAAATAATATATATAAATATTCATTTAGAAATATATAAATGTTATATGTAAATATTTTCTAATAAGTGATAAAGTACCAGAAGTTACTTTAGAAAGAAATGGAAACCACTTTGCAAAGAATTGTGAGAAGGCCAGAATGATAGTAGGAAGAATAGAGTTCAGAATCTCTTAGTCATTCTCTGGGGGGGGGGGGGGATGAGGGGATCAGGGGTAGGTGAGGGGAGAGGGGTTGTTGAAATTCCTTGCATTCATGTCAGGTTCTCAGGTTTCAGACTACAGTATGAGCTTTATCCAAGTCTCCAACTTGCGGGTGACAGATTGTGGGATTTCTCAGACTCCATGATGACAAGAACCAATACTTTGTCTCTTTATAAACCTTTCCATATAGATTTACATATATATGTAAATATATATATAGATAGAGAGAGAGAGACATAAGTCTAGACAGAGAACTACAGATATATATATTCTATTGGTTTGTTCTCTGGGAAAACACTCTAATACAATGCCCTAAATGTCAAATTCAGCCAAAGATCTGCACCCTTCACCTTAGGTAGCATCTCTGAGGTAACTGAGACCATGTCACTTTATTCTAGACATTTTCAGCCCCTTCACATCATACTTTTATGGTTTTTCTCTTAACTGTTTCTTGAGTCTCATACACTGATTTGTTTAGTCTGTTCACTGATCCCAGGAAATTTTACCTTGACCTCTTTTTTTCTCCTGTGCAATTTATTTCCTTATTTTCCTGATTTCATTCATTACCCATGACAGCTGGACTATCTAGATGCTGAGATTCCCAGCCATCCCTGCAGCCTACGGGTGCATATTATTAGCAACCTGAGCATTTCCTCTGTGTACTGATTTCATTTTCTTCCTCCCTGGAGTCCACATGCTCTCCTGGCCTCACTGATTGGTTCAACTTGCCTTCTTACTCTAAGGGTATGGTATCAAATACAGGAAGAAAAACTAATATGGAGGAGGTACTGGAAAAGCTTCATAGAAACAAAGTCTTAAAACAACATTGCATTAAAGCAAAAGCAACATGGGTTCTGCTCTGGAGCCCTGGGTTTCAGAGGAGCCCTTTCCTCTGGCCATGCCCCTCCCCCAGATGCAAGGCCCTGAGGTCTAGACCATCATCAAGATACCTGGGGCCCAACTCCAGAATTCCCTGCTCAGATGCAGCAAAGCTTATTCGTATGGGGGACATGGGTTGGAGCACCTGGTTGCAGAGGTTGAGGTGGAATTTGGACTTGAGAGCTGGGATACCTAGAGGCACAAAGCAGGAGAGAGCTGAGGGTGGGAAGAGAGAGGGATAAGAAATCAGGGGCCAGGTCTTCCTTGAGTACCACTTTCTGGTAGGCAATGAAGAAACTAGAGAAACATAAACCCAGCCTTTCACACTCTGCTGGTAGTAGCTGAGGCCTGGGTACTCCAGTCTTCACGCCTGCGCTTTTTGGATCGGGGG
>PVHY01028336.1:0-15325 GCA_004024945.1 Uropsilus gracilis | reverse complement strand
GCTATTTTTTGGAACTAGGTCTCACTATACGGGCCCCAGGCGGGACTCGAACCGCGATCCCTAGCCCCTGCCGCTTCTTAGGCTGAAGCTTACAAGCACGAGCCACCGTGCCCGGCCTTTTTTGATCTTCTAATGTGGGTTCCAGGACTACTTTTTGGTGCAAAGTAGAAACTATTTGTATCTTAGTTATTGTTTTTCTATATTGGTTGAAATATCCATTGCTGAAAGAGGCCAATCTATTACCAGGAACCCTGACTGTCTCTGTATGTTCTGTATGTTCTATACCAAGAATTCAAGATCCTGATCACTCTTTGCCTGGTCCATCTCTGAGGGCTGTGTTTAAAAACACAAGCATCTTTTAGGGGTGAAGTATCATATCTTTCTGGTCAGAGATAGCTTACCACTTACTAAGCCCCTAAACTCAGTTTTCTTCTTCTTTAGTGTAACCCACTATTTGTGACGGTATCCACCAAGGCTCAAATGCATCACCCCCATGGGATTTGAGAGTCATGAGGAACAAACATGAATACAATGCTCATGCTGCCTGCCAAGCTATAAAAGGAGATTTGTCTCTGACCCAGGAGTCTCTTGTCTTCTGCCAATATCCATGAACTAGTAATAGGTTAGGTTAATGGTCTATATGTAGGCTAAACTCTTAGATGCTCCATGCTCTTAGCATTTATATACTATCTTTGAAACAAAATTTAACATTTGATGTATTCTATCTGGCATGGTTTGCTAGTGGCGGAATAATTGCTCTAGACAGATTATCATGGTGCCTCCACCCACAGTCTTTTCTAGGTGAGATTATCCCAGGAAGATGCAGTAGGATAAAGGCCAGGCAATTCTTCCCACACCTAGTGACACTGGGATGAAGAGATAGTCAATTTATGAGATGGACCAGAATCCACACAGCAAGAAACATGCTGGTAACCAAGAGCTGAGCTGAAGTATAGAGGTAGGCATCAGCTGAAGCTACTCAGGAAACTGACACTAGGAATAAGGAGGTAAAGAAGTGACTTGAAAAAAAAAAAAAAAGAAGGGACATGAGGAATCAGGAGAAGGAATAAATCAGTCAGGAAGCACCAGTCATGAGAAGATCAGCTGAACTATGATTAGTGGTGGAACTTAGCAAAGAGGTAAGCCTCCAGCTACAGAAGTCAATCCATTTGTACCATCTTGGATTGAAAGCCACCCAATGCTTCCTGATCTGCTTGAAGTCTCCTAGTCTGGTTTTTCAGGGGAGTCTCTGCTTACATACACTTTTCATAAACTCCCATTACTTGAAGTCCCTAGTAAAAGTGCACCCACTCAATTCCATTCATGCTTCATGTTTATGAAAGTGAAGCATGGTTTGAGGAGGGCTGGCTGGATGAGCAAACCATCTTGATTGCAGAGGATGTTCTGTTACAGTTGGTATCATCTCCCAGCTGACACTTGCCTGTATGTCAATGGAGCTGCCCTGAAGAACTAACAAACCCCTAAGTCTTCTAGATATTTATTCCTGCACAGTAAGGCATGGGCAACCCCTCAGACAAAAAGGGATGTGGTACCAACTTAATGTAAAGGAAACATAGTATGTTTTTGTGATGCTCTTGAAGCAAGAGTCAGAACTTGAACATGACTTCATTCAAATTACAATAGTATTTCTCAATACCTCTCAAGACATTGCTACCCAACCATTGGTAAACCCATCCGTTTTTGTCACTGCAGATGTGTCTTTTTAGAATGTCATATAAACAGAATTATACAGTGTGTTACTTTTTGAGACTAACTCCTTCCTTGTGTTCTGCATAAGGTCTTGTCAGTCGCCTATGTCATGTGTATCAGCAGTTTGTTCATTTTATTGGTATGTAGTATTCTATAGTGTGGTTACGTCAGTTTGCTTTTCCATTCACCTACGAGGACATCTTTCTGGGTACCCCTTGCTGCCTCGGTGATAGTGTTTTCTACCCTCTCAGAAGGGGAGAGTAAAGAGAAGAGACACCACAGAGAATCTGATTCTCTGGGTTGAGCTCTTTCTGTCTACTGATTGCACTGATGGTGTTTGTCCCAGACACTCTTGTTTCTATGTATACTGTATCTACTATTGTACTTTATCTTCTTTTGTTTTGTTTTTACATCTCACATTTATCCCTGTATATGTGAATACTGAAACACTTCTATTTTGATGTTATAGCTTCCCACTTTAAAAAAGTGGGAAGGACAGTATTGATCCAAATAGTAGCAGCCTATGACACATTCTTCATAAAGCCACAATAATATTAACTGGCATTTTTTCCACATTCTCATTTTCTTCCTTTCCAAACTTCTGTCCCACATTTAGCATCATATATGGCAAGCCACATTGGCATGATCCAGCCCAAACCACACATCACTCTAGGGCAAATTAATAACAGCCTAGGGTAAATTAATAGCAGTGTTGAGCAAACAGTTAAGTTTAAAATAAGTTTAAGTCATTCCAATTGAGAAAGTCAGTAAACCATCATATGAAATCAAACCCAGGAGTGTGTGAGGAAACAGAACAAATGATTTTGACATAATTTTCTCCAAAAGCTTTCAGATCAGTCCTAGTCCACCCCAGGCCATCACACAGGTAGCATCTGTTGAATTCCCTCCCAATCACCACACAGCAGCATAGTTAGCATTGCGGGCTGATGTCAACAATGTCTTGCAATACTTTGTAAACACTTCAGTTTGAGATTTCACTCTTTTCCAAGACAGCTCATCTCTTACTGGATGAGCCATTTACAAGGGACTTGGCATGCTCTTATCTCAGTGTCTTCAAAGCTGTAAATTTCTCGGGGAAGCACATTTACTCCTCCAAACGAGTTTTTAGAAGAGCTTCACTGATTGTGGAAGCAAATCAACCTTCAATGGCTCATTCTATAATTACAAAATGAAACAAAACCAGTTATACATGTTAAACACACCCACATATTGACAAAGGCTGGGCAAAATTATATTCCCAAACCCACAGCAGTTCCTCAATATTTTAATTAGGTTTAAACAGTCTGGTTTAGTGTCTGTTTTCTGATTGCAAAGGATCCTGCTTCTGGATAAGTACGCCTGTGTTTTATAAAGTGACCTTTTCCCAAGAAACACTATTTACTTTCTTTGTTATTATGTATTACAAATGCCTCATAGGACACAATAACAACCTTCTGTCAAAAGTGATCATTGAGGGTTAGTGATTGAGAATGAGCCTCGAGCCTCAGTTTCCTCAACTCTAAAAGGGGGGGCCCTCAGAGGCCTTTTGTAAGGATTGAGTTGTTGATGTAAATCACTTGGCTTGGAACATGGCATATGAGAAGTATTCAGGACATTCTTGCCTAGCTTTTTCACCTTGCATCTGAATCTCAAGAGATCAGAAAAGAACCATCTTTCACTTAAAGACAGTGTCTCATGAACTTCCCCCTCTCTGCTGTGGAGGTTTGCAGACTCCAGAATAAGGTCTCTGCTGGAGAGGGACAAGGGGACATCCCTGTGGGCTGCAGCTCTCTGAATCTGATAGTGGTGCTGATTCTCCCCAAGGATGGCTCCAGAACTCAGCCTGGCTGGCTGCTGGTCCTGGCCCAGCGTGGAAACATTCTGTCATGCTGGCCAGATATCAGCATGCCTCCAACTCCATTTTAACCTGACCTCGTGCACACTCTATTTTTTAATTAACCTTGGATCAGCAAGGCAATATCTGTTCTCCAAATACAGTCATACTTTATGCAAGCAGTGACAAGCTAATTAAGTTAATTATTATAACACCTATCTGTATAATGAAACTAAGGTTGGATGATTCCAGCTGCTTCTCCTTAAAGTACATCCCAGTGATGATTAAAAAATAATTAATATTTCACCAAAGACAGGAACAAGAAGTTAATTAAAAGATGGAGGTGCAGTCTTAATGAAACATATCCAATTGTGTTCACCACAATGCTCCCCCAAATCCCTCCTCAGAAAATAGATGCACACCAACAAACATCGGGCCTTTCTGGAGAGCAGTTAAAAAACATTAACATCTCCCATTTGCCTCAGCCAGCAAACTGATTCTAAAAATTGCTTTTTACATTTTAATGAGATAAAGGAAACTCTTCCATTTATTTGGGCAAAGTCGGCGGCTGAAAAGAACTCCAAATTCGCAACAGCAATATGACCTTTTAGGGGCAGCTACATCATCGAAATCACCCTCTGACAGCATCACAGATACCCAGTGGGTCTCAACTCCATAGGAAAGCACTACTATTCCCACTTTTATCTAGTTCGTTGTCCTATCTTAATAAAGGAAAGTTGAAATTACATGCCATGGTTGGACAATTTTAGAACTTTGCTTTGATTTAGCTGGTTAAACCTTGATCTATTGTGTTGCAGGCACTGAATTCCTTACAGAGTAAGCAAAAGGCTGTCTCTGGGTGGCTAGGTTCCCCCAGGACATGTCTGAGGTCCACAGACTGGCTGGCTTGCTGGTTTATAGGGCAATCTGAATGAAGGTAGAGCAAATGCCTAAGCCAGGGGAAAACTACAGGGCCCCAGCACCCTCTGCCAGTTCACTCTGCTGCTGATGATGACACTGCAGTCACAGGGGGGAGGAAGAGGGATTAGCAAAGGTCTAGGCTAACAAAGTTAGAGTTGACAACCAATCCCAAAAAAGGTGAACGACTAGGGCTCTGGTCCTCATTTAATCACTGAGCAACTTTATTCCCTGGAAAGCATGCTCTACTCTTTGAGCTGCCATCTCTTGGTAAATGAGGTGGCTGAGTCTTCACTCCAATGATAGCTCTTTTTAATGCCATCAGTCTCTGAATCAAAGATTCCATCTCAGAGATTTTGAAGTAAAAGATGGAGTAGGTCTTATTAAACCTACTTTTCAACTAGCAAAAGTCTGTTCCTCAGAGATCTTCTGGAACTTTATTAAATTGTTTAGTCTCCTGTAAACCTGAGACTTCACACTAAGCAACACATATTATGATTTCACATCATGTACCCAAATGTTGACACTTAGAGGAACGCATCCACTAAAGAGATCTTCCTCTCTGTACTGCAAGCATCCCAGTCTGGGTAGGTTCTTTACCAGTTCTATCAGTAATAGAAGAATGTTGGAGCCCCTGGTGGATTTTACAGGCTTTAATGCTTTCAGGGAACCAGGTACACAGACACACCAGTAGCAGGCAGGCAAGACCCGGCAGGGGGACTAAGAGGCAGGTGAACTCCCCAGTCTCCCAAAGTCCTCGCACTCTTTCTCTGTGCTCTCCTTCCATGCTCACCACCTCCTCACATTCTCTCTGGCATTACACCACCCTTCTAGCCTCTCTCCTAGGCCCAGGTGTACCTACTTACGCACGTGCACACCCATTGGGTCCAATGTGTAGAGTCATGGGGAGGGTGCAATACCACAGGTGCTGGTCATAGAAGCTAATGGCTGAAGGGTAAAAACCCTGATAATTCATGTTCCCTACCCTTTCCTATGCTGAGTCCCTAGTCAGCACCACAAAGTCTGTGGGACTCCATCCTGTGTTCACCTCTGTGGTGATCACAGTATTCAGAGCTGAGTAAAGCGGGTGGGCTTTGTTTTATTTTATTTCCTTTTTGGGATGAGTCCTGAAAAGGGGGAAAGAGATTCTATTTAGGACCACATTCACATAAAAAGGAACTTAATGTAGTCAATCCAGATGGGACTTCGCTACAGTAACAAATCCTGTGGTGCTCATCATTAACACCTCATTTGCAACAGGCTCTCATGGTCTTCCTCTCAGGAAGCAATTACATACACATGTGCCCTGCCTCGAAATTTTATCCTGGCTTCTTCGGGTGGAGGGGGCATAAGCAAAACCTGGCAGAAGGGAGTTACTTTCTCATTTATTTGGAACGGGGGATTTGAGTGCTGGTGTCCCGTGAAAGGTGACGACATTTTAGAAAGGGCTTTGGTGCCTGAGGAGGGATAGATGTGAAGCAGTGGCGGGAGGAGGTGTTCAGTGGAGGCAGGGAATCCAGACATCTACAAGGTATTCTGTGAATCCAGGCTGAGAAATGCTATCATTTTGGGGGTTGGGATGGAAAGCAGTTCCTGAAGAGGACCTGTCTGTTACTGAACTCTGAGGGTCTGGGGGAAGGAACCCTTTCTCCTTAGAGAGTTCTTGTTATACAAAAGGACCATGGACTCAAATCCAGTCTCCAAGAACAGCCCTGCATGCTGAGAAGTTGCACATGTGTGTTCTGGGGAAGGAAGTGTAGAGAGGATAGAATGTCCTGCTGAAAGTCAAGGTCGGTGGGCATCTCCTCAGCACCCTCCCTCCATGGAAACTCACCAGTGGGTCACTGCAGAGCATGGAACTTGTCAGACATCAGGTTTTGCTTACAAAGTACTGTCATAGCCACATCCAAACTGCACACATACGATAGTTATTGTCACTCTTTCCACTATATATTTAGGTGAAGGAATTAAGGTTATGGCTATGGCTAATGATATATAGATTCTAAGCAGCATAATCATGACCTGGACCAAGAAGTTTGGATTTAAGCATCTCCCCTGAAGCCTTAACCTGTGGGTACACCCCCACCCATCACCTCACTAACACTTTCCCCTCACTTGCCAAAAGATTGCATTTTCTAATGCAGGAGTTAGAGATCCTCAGGTTCCTTTGGAACCAATAGTACTGATATTTGGCACCATCCCTATATTTGAGGTCAAAATAATTCTATCAGAAATGAACTTAAGAAGTTTGAGATTTGTTTTTGGCTTCCCTAATAGTTGCTTCCCTAATTCTTCCTTTCTTTCTGAAAGAAATCCAAGCCCTCTCGACCTACAAGCTACTCTGTTCACCTCTTTTAATTTTCAGACTTTTCCTGCATGTAGCACAGGAAGGAGTCCAGATTGCTAGTGGGCTCTGGCTCAGAGTCCCAAGGTTCTGAGCTCCCCCAAGTGAAATTCTGAATTTGGAGCCAACTATGGCATCTCTCTTCTTCACAACATGCTCATCTGTAAAAGCAGGAGAAAAGTACCAACCTCCAAGGCTTATTCTGATATTAAATAAGGTAAATCCCATGGAAGTTTAAGATATTATCTGATATACAGCAGGAGATCAGTTATGTCAGCAGGTACTGAGAGAATTCCACAGCAGGATTTAGTACAGTGCCTCAGAGATGATATTGGCAACAGTGCTGCCTTCAGGGATCTTAAAGTCTGGTGGCTGAAATGACACATATCACGAGACATTGAGCTTGGTAGAGAAGTGTGGTCTTCAACATGTGCATGTGCTAAAATCCCTTGGAAGGTCCTTCTGTGTTTAGCCTTTGAGTTAAAGTGCTAAGACTGCTCTGAGAAGTTCTGACATGGAAATGGGGAACTTGTATTTCTAACAGGTTTCCAGATCAGCTGATGTTGGTGCTTTGGGTGCTTTCCCACTTTAAAAACCTCTAGTAGGGAAAAAACGAAAGGGCTGCAACAGTATAAACTCATGGTCTATTCCTTTGTAGCTTCATCACTTATGCAACTTGTAAAATATAACTGAATTTCCATTTCTTCTTTCATAAATGTGGGGAGAGCAGCTATTAATGGAGAAAATGTATGTTTGATATCTGATTTATCTGTAATGTTGTTGTTTATAAAACCAAAATTTATTTCTCATATGGACTTGATTTTCACCCAAAGTTCTAGCTCACAAATCTCAAAATCCTAGGCATTCTGAGAACTTTTGTAAGACACCTGAAGATGAGGTCTGGTTATTAGGGAAGTCAACAGGAACCCACATGAACAGAGGGTGGGACTTTTAGTTCCTGATTTCCAGGTACAGGGGAGGGGCTCGAGATTAGCTCTTTTGCCAGTGGGCAGTGATTTAATCAGTCATACCTATGTAATAAGACCTATCAGGGCTTCAGAGCGTTTCGGGATTGGTGAATACATGGGGATCGAGGAAGTTCTGTGCCCCTTTCCCCAAACCTTGCCCTAAGAATTCGCCGCACTCTTCCATCTGGCTGTTCCAGAGTTACATCCTTTGTCATAATGATCTATGAGTAAATGGTTTTCCTAGCTCTGTGAGCTAATCTTGCAAATTCATTAAACCACATGGGAACCTCTGAAACACATGTAAGAGCCTGGGCTTCCAACTGGCATCTGAAGTGGGGAGTGGTCTTAGGAGTCTGAGCCCCTTACCTGTGAAATCTGGTGCCATCTCAGGAGATAGTGTCAGCATTGAGCTGAATTTGCAAATACCCTACTGGTGTCTGGAGATTACCTGTTGGTGTGGTGAAGCCTCCACACACTGGTCTCCGGACACCTAATTAGTGGGTAACTACGGCAGAGGCACCTCACTGCTGGACCATACATGCTTTCCAGCAGCGCTAGTTGTAGCAGCAGACAGGAGACACAAATACCAACTGGGAGGGAGGCCTCAGGGAGGAAGTTAAATTTGAGTAAGATCCCAAGCAGCTGGGAGTCATAGTGACAGTAACATAAGCATGTTGAACCATGGAGCACAAACTCTGGGATACTGAGTCAGTGAGAGATCAGAAACATATTTCACTACAGCTTGATTGACCCTGACCCTTGTGGAACTTAAAAGACAAGAGGTGGCAGAGAACCAAGAAGCACCCAATTCTTTTTACCTACTCCACAATTCCAACATTTAGAAGGAATTCCACATACTGTGACTTTGCATGATATCAAGACAGGATTTCTATTCTACGCAGCAAAGCACCAGGAATAGTTGTATCATAACAAAAACATTCTTTTAATTAAAACAATGAGTTACTTCTATTACCCGAGCAAGTTTGCCGTTGGCACTGCAACCCCGTTCATTTCACTCACTCATTGTTACAATTCAACACTTCACTCACTTGCAGTTTGAAAATGTTGATGTAAAATGTGGCAGACATTTCCTGAACACACCAAAAATTTGACAACCATCTCCCAAGAGAGTCATTTCGAATCGCTCAGTGTACTTGCCCACAACAGGATCCAGGGCCCTGCTTGCTGCGATTCAGTGGTTACAATCCTCTCCTTCATGGACATTTGCCTGGGTCCCGAAGCCACAGAATATGGAGCAATTTGATATCTGGCAGCTCTTGCAAAAAACAAAGATGCAGGGCGGGAAGATCGTGATGGAAGGAGTGGGTTTCCGATCCACAAGAGAAGAAATAAGGGCTACTGGAGAGAGCCACATTAGTGCAACAGAGAGGCCCTGACACTGGATGGGGGACCATAGTCTCATACCCTAGGCTGGGGGCTGGGATGGTAGAAGCCCCATGGTGGGGGGGAAGGGCCCCATAGGTGAGGAAGAAATAAGAAATAAGCAGTAGGTTTCCCACAGCCTCCTCACAGTCTACCCAAGAGGTTCCTGCCTGCTGGAATGGTCCACCTAATTTTGTTCCCCTTCAGGAGCATACCAGGGTGTTTTTCCAGTTACTGGCTTATGAGCAAGAGGCACATGGAGTGTCCTCATTCCAAACAATCGATAGCATCTTCCGTTTCTTTGACACCATGAATCAGGTGTCTTTGGATGAAGAAGCCTTAGAGACTGGGAGAATGGGGACTTACAAAAAGCAAATTGCCAAAAGGATTTATTATCCCTGCTTAAGACATACGGACAACAATGAACCTGGCACCTTTAGTCTAAGAAAGATGAGAAGCATTTCTGGGTAGAGACAAGACCGTTCCAAAAGCTGAAAACTGCTGGGCATGGTGGTGCATGCCTGTAAGCGGCAGCCTAGGAAGCCATGGCTGGGGCCAGGGATTGCAGTTCGAGTCCTGCTGGGGGCACGAAGCGTGACCTAGTTCCAAAAAAATATAGCTGGATGTAGTGGCACATGCATGTAATCCCAGCTACCTGGGAAGCTGAAGCTGGAGATTGCTGGAGTCTGTGGTACCTCGGGCAATGTGAGCCTGCGGTTCCACAGGCAAAAACAGTAAGACCTAGTCTCAAAAAAAAAAAAAAAAAGCTGAAAACCAGCACTGAGTCTTCATATAGTGGCATCAGCCAATCACAAGGGAAATTGATGGGGTTTTGAATAATTAAGGAAAAAAGATATAAATTCCCTGAGGTATAACTCGGACTTTGATCCTCCCTGGTCCATGAACCAGGTAGTCCCACTATGTTGTTTCTCTCCTTTTCTCTGTTACCACCCTCATCTTATATCTGTTCTTCTAAATAAATTTAGAAGGCTTCTTTCTGCCTGCCAGCCTGAATCATGAAAGTTCCTTCTGCAGCTTCATGAGACACCAAGCCAATAAAAAATGTGGTAACATACTTGGAAGCTAGTGGCAAGTTCCTCTCTGTTCCCTGTCTCCCTACCCACAAACGTCCTCTCATCTCCTTACCCCTAAAACTTCCTCTCATCCCCCCAGGCTTTCCTTCCACAATTGCTACCCATCTCCAATCAAACTTCAGGTTCCCCCCTCCTCTCCACAACCCAGCAGAAATCTAGGTTACAGATGCACCTCCTCCCAAACTCTGACCTACAGGCAAATGACTTGATTCTGTTGGTGGGTCTGGGATGATGTCTGAGCTTCTGATTTTTTGACAAGTGATCAGTTGCATGCTCAATCTGCCACTACTGGTCTGTGGATTACACCTGGAAACATCTGGTTGCAGGGGCTCATGGGGAAGGTATTGAAATCAGAACAAAAGTACATTTTTATTCTGGGAGGATCCTACTGGGACACAAGGGAGATACTGGGGTAGGGGGAGATACTGGGGTAGGCAGGGGGAGAGTTATATGTATCAATCTCACTTTGTGATGGTTTCATGAAAATGAATTTTATTTGTGGAGTAGGGGCCTTTTACGCATGCCACCTTGTTGCATTTCTCCATTATACAGACAGTAGGAGGGAATTATGCAAAATAACATCTGGTGTGGTTGGGTGGGACTTGCATTGGTCTTGGAATCAGAAGACACAGATGTAAATATCAAGCTGTTCCCATCACCAGTGGATGCTGAATATGCCACCTAGTCATTTGAAAAATGGGGGACATAAATGTCCCACTTAACACAGCTGCTTTGAAGACTGAACTAGATAAAACATGAGAAATCTAAAGGCGATTTCAAATGATAAAGTATTGCTAACCCCCTATGGACTTGGTGGAGGTATTAGCAAATATGAAATGCAAAATACCCTCCTAAAGATGCCTGCAAGTATTTCCACTATCACATTTCAGTATCACTGCTTTGTTTGCCCCTAAATGGCATTTTAACACACTACTCCATTTTATTGTCCTTCTCACAGCATAGTGGCTCTTAAAGTCAAACAGAAGATGTGATATTAGCGTAACAGCCTGTGCATAAAACAGAGTGCTCAAACATTCTAGCTCATTGTCTTCATATCGCAACAGTGACATGTGTACAAACCTGGTGAGTGCAAGCATGGCTGTCTCTCCAGCTGAAACGTGTCCAGAATGGGCCCGTCTGAAATACAGTCCATGTGGGCATCATGTGAACTCCTTCCTAATGTCAGCCTTAAAAGAAATCATGACCGAGTGTCTCAGCTGACACCCCCAAATGCTCCCCTTGGCCTGCAAATGGGTACCACACTCTGGAAAACCTTCAGAAGGAACAGAAAAAGAGAAGTGGAAGGTGTTAATTTTGGAAATTGTTCACCTGAAAGAAAAATCCAAGTTCATGAGACTAAAATCCAGTCAGAAATTAGGTCTCTATGAAACTAATAATCCCTGGATAAGTGTTTGCCGAGGGGTACAAGTTTCTGTCCAATTTGTATCACATTTAGACAAGGGATGTTACAGTCCTGGGTCTGTGAATTATACCATTACAGAAATGTGATTTTCATTATGTCATTAAAGCACTAGTTGTTATTACGGGAGCCATACTCTCTGCAGATGTTCCTGCTGCTGTTAACTCTTGCAAAGCCGACATGTCCAGATATGGGTGCTCTGTTCATCCCGTCCATCTAAAGTCTTCTTGGGGTGAACAGGAAATTCCTCTCAGCCCCCCCTGGATTGTTTTTTGATTGGACTCAACTTCTGGGAGAAACTGGACCCCTGCAAAGCCCAGCCAAATAAACAGAACTCTCTTTCCCAGTAGTCATTAACCCTTTTCTAGGCAGGCAGCAATTCAGACAAATTTAAACCAGATGTATGTGAGAATCTTTGCAAGAGGAAGAAAAATGCATTTTTATAGGCTCCACATGGAAAATGAATAAGGGTGTGTTTTGTGAATTCATCATATGTTTCAGGAAATCTGTACTGAGTATTATATAAAGTCAGAATTGCCCAGAGATTCAGATCTAGTGGGGGGTGGGAGGGAAGAAGGTCTTCCCCAGTCTTGGAGAAAGAAGACCCTGTTGACCAGTCTCACTGGCCTTGGGACCAGGATGTTGCAGGTCAGACTGGGTCAACCACAAATCAAAACTTTGGTTGATAATATCAGCTTAATCACTCAGCAACTATTTATTGTGTATATTCAGTGAGGACGGGTCATCAGACTTCAGACAGAGTTCAACCCCTGAATTTTAGGGCAAGGCCAGAATATGTCATCTTCTCAAACTGGGGCTAATAAGAAGTAGCACGAAATTGGAGCAATTAGCCATCTGCAGGGTGAGCTGCCTTTTGGCAATGTGTTACAATCAGGATTGGGGTGCTCCCTAAATCTCTACCTGGAGTGGAGACCTATGTGGTCTTCATAGCCATTCAGAAAGAGTAAAGCTTCAGGCACACACTATTATTGTGAAACTCTCAGTCTCAGGGATTGCCCTGCCCTGGCGCTGACTGTGGGCACCTCAGTGCAGATGGTACACTCAGAGAAACACCTCAAAACTGAACAGGGCAATTCGTCTACTTACCCATTGAGGGAAATGATGCCTCAGACTAACCAAAACCCTTGAATTCATTCTCAGTAAGATTGATACTAGTTTCCTTACCCAAAGACTGAATTTATTTCCCACTACACCATGCGCACACAGGAGGGATGAGTGATGTAGTCATTTATCTGTGCAATAGTGTGTGTGTGTGTGTGCCCTCCTTCTACTGGACCTAAAAAAAGTACCTTCTACTATGGACTGTAAGAGGACAAGTTTGAAACATTCTAGCAATTAGCCATGCCTCCCTCCCAGGTTGCCCTGCAAATTGCCTTGTCCCCCTCCTGGCTGCCAGACCTTCAGGAAGGCTGACAGTTGACATTTCTCTGACCCCTCACCCCCACTGTGCCTTCACTTCTCCAGCATCTTCTAAAGAATATAAGGTCTGATTCCTACAATGAATCCAGCATTGCATATATTTAACTGAAAAAAACACCTTATTAGAAGAAATACTATACAGTATTAATAGTGACTTGTATTCATGTCTAGGTTTCTGCTAAAACAGACAAAGAAAGTCCAAACAAAAGGCGACTGGAACAAGCAGGAAAAGCTTCTTAGATGAAGCAGCATTGAACCAGGTATTGAAAGAAAAAACGATTCATGATACTTGTTAAAGTTGTAAAAAAGACATTATTCAAAGAAGATTCATCACAGGCGTAGAGATCACGATAGTGAGTTTCTTCCACAGGGAAGAAGAGAGATTGAATTCAACTCCAGTGTAAAACTTGGGAGTTTAAAGTCAAGTAGCTGGGCGGATGGATAACTACCAAGAGAAAACACTAGGGTAAGGGAGGTTCTGATAAACTGATCTAACAGGATTTTCTCTGAAGGTAGATACAGGTACCAGGCCTCACCTGGGAGCAGGAGGAAGAGGTGGTGCTGGAGAAGAATTAAGAATGATCAGGTAGGGAAGATGGCAGATTCTGGTTAGACTTACATGGCAGAATGCCTACTAACTCTAGACAAAGCAGAGATGAGCCCACAAGTCCAAAAGTGGAAACCTGGCTGAAAGAGCACAGAGAAAGTTAAGCAGGGTTTGATAAAATAGAAAATCTGTAACAGAGGCAGCTCCACTAAAAGAGAAGGTGCCCAGCTTCTGTTCCACCATTTGGGAGGCAAAGCTGATCAGCCAGGCAAAGCTACAGAAGACTCCTTGGAGACCCAAGAGAAACATGTGCAGCAAAGAGGCATGTGAAGGACGGTGTTCCTGCTTCTTGGCTTTGGGCCTTGGGACTTGAAGTACATGGAAAGAGACAATGGAAGAGATATATGCAGAGACACTTAAAAGAGAGATGTGGGTGAGAGACAAGTGGAGAGGTTAGCAGCAGCCATTATCTTGATTTGTACTTTGACTTCGCTCCCAGGCTACCTGGTCCATATTGCCCCTTCTCAGGTTTCCCCAGCAGAAGGGGCCTGGCCGGACACGGTGGCTCGTGCCTGTAAGCTTCAGCCTATGAAGCAGCCGGGGCTAGGGATCGTGGTTTGAGTCACGCCTGGGGCCCGAAGCGAGACCTAGTTCCAAAAAATAGCTGGGCGTGGTGGTGCGCGCCTGTAATCCCAGCTACCTGAGAAGCTGAGGCTGGGGATTGCTTGAGTCTGTGGTACCCCGGGTAACATGAGCCTGCAGTTCCACAGGCAAAAACAGTGAAACCTAGTCTCAAAAAAACAAACAAACAAACAAACAAAAAAAAGGCATTAGATTTGTGGCAATCTTTCAAGTGTCAGTGGCCCTGTTTCTGGACAACCCTGTTTGGCTTGCCATGTGCCCATGGCCATGGGTAAATTTGGCTGTTTCATAGGGAAACTATATCATTTCTCTTCTTCCCTTTATAGCACATTCTATTAAAGATCTTTCACACTGAGTATGCTTTGTCTTTATGTGGTGAATGTCAGAATCCTTTTGGAATGTGTACACTGGGGATCCTAGGGTACCCCACAATCTGCTTGCTAACAAATCCTTGTCACCAGACAAGAGCGCTGAACCTGAACAATCAATCTGCTTCTCTCTCTTTCCCTGTTTGTTAATATAATCATTTAACATCAACCTGGGTATACTTTTTATTAAAGAAGTTTTTATAAAAAATAAAAATACCTTTTATTAAAAAATAAGTTCATTATTTTAGTATATTTATATTTCGTTATAAATGTCATTGTTTTATCCTACTGAATGGGACATGAGAACACTGATATTCTGGAGGTTACAAAGGTCTAGTTCTAAAATTTGTTAGATTTGGTTATTAGTAGAAAAAGTACATGAATGGGACTCAACCACAAGGTAATTCAGTAGAATTAACATTAGCATGCTTTATCACTTCTTCATCTGTAATAATACCACTGCTGCTGTGTTTCTTTCACAAAATCAGAGCAAAAATTGCTGGGTGGATAGAAGAGAAATGAGGTGCAAACTGTAGAGGAGGAAAATTTTCCTTCATCCTCTTGGATTTTGTGACTAGACATAAGAATTAAATTGACCAATGAGAGATTACTAGGAGAAAATAGATCTTTTATTACATAGTGATAGGGTGTGCCCCC
>PVHY01028335.1:0-15322 GCA_004024945.1 Uropsilus gracilis | reverse complement strand
GGAGGTTTGGTGATTGCAAATTTCTGTAGGCTTTGTTTGTCTGAGAAGGTTCTGGTTTTTCCTTCATAAAGGAAGGACAGCTTTGCTGGGTAGAGTATTCTTGGTTGACACTTTTTGTCCTGGAGTGTTTTGAAGATGTGATGCCATTCTCTCCTTGCCTGGAGTGTCTCCTCTGAGAAGTCTGAGGTCAGTCTGATCGATTTTCATTTGTAAGTTATCTGTTTCCTCTCTCTTGTTATTCTCATAATTTTTTCTTTATCTTTAACTTTTGTAAGTTTTACTATGATGTGTCTTGCTGTGTTTCTTCTTTCATTAAAGTAGTTTGGTGTCCTTTTTGCTTCGTGTATGTCTATTTTCATTTCTTTCTTCAGATTTGGGAAATTTTCCTCCATTATTTCATTGAAGAGACTTTCAGATCCTATGTCTTTTTCTTTCCCTTCTGGTATTCCAATTATTCTTATATTTGTTTTCTTTAGGGTATCTGACAGATCTCTGATTTTTTCTTCTGTTTTCTTATTCTGCTTTTCTCTCTCTTTCTCTTTCTTCGTTCTCTCTACTTCTGTATCCTCTAGTGTATTGATTCTTTCCTCTATTTCTTCTAATCTGCTTTTCTGGCTCCTCCCTGCATTCTTGAGTTCTTCTATTTCTCGTTTTATGCATTGCATCTCCTGTAGTTTCTTGTTTCGTGTTTCAATTTTATTTTTCTGTATGTTGATGATGTTGCCCATTTTACTGCATTCTTGCTTGCATTTTTGTACTACTTCTCTTAATTCGTTGAATGCTTCTTCCCTTTTGCTTTCCCTTTTCTCCCCCTCTTCCTTGAATTCTTTGAGTACTTTCATCATTTTGATTCTGAATTCTTTGTCTGACATATGGAGCATTTCTTCCATGTCATCCAAGTTGATTTCTTCAGGTTGTTTATCCTTTGGTGGGGAGTTATTTTTCTTAGGTCTTGCTTGAGTATTTTTGGTCTTCCTCCTTCCTGTGTTTTCCTTTCGGATCTGCTCTACATATTGGGTGACTACTGCTCTAGTATTAGGCATGTTGAAATCTATACAGTTGTGGATAACTTTGCCTATGTGCTTCTGGTAGTGAGTATCCTTGATTTCTGAGTTTGCGCCGGTACCGCGTTGTGGCGCCAGCGCTTTTGGGTTTCGGGTGGAGGCTGCTGGCCATCAAGGCAGTTTGCCAGGCACCCCCAGTTCAAACACACTCAGTTCTGCCTTAACCTGGCCAGGAAGACTTCTTTCAGTTGCAAAATGCAGACCCACACCTTTGTTTCAGGACCGTTTCCTTGGCAACCAGATGCAACCCGATGCTGCCTGAGGGGGCAGTCAGGGAGGAGACCTCACCTGACTTCCGCGGAGCTCTCACCCAGTTGCTGGTGCGGTGGCCGAGGGACTTCTGGTTCCCTGTCGCCGGTGAGACTCAGTTGCCGTGAGGCTCAGCCCATGCAAGCTGGGCTTTGGGGTGAAGGCTGCTGGCCGTCAAGGCCATTCGCCAGGCACCCCCAGTTCAAACACACTCAGTTCTGCCTTAACCTGGCCGGGAAGGCTTCTTTCCGAGTTTACAAATTTTAACTCCCTTGTTGGAGTATGTCATTATCTAGTTGAGTTAGCTGCTTTTGGAGTGGCAGTGAACTAGGCCTGAGTAAATGGACTTTGTTGGTTTCTGAATCTCAGAGTTTTTCTACTGCCTAAAATCAAGACAATGCCAAAGGAAAAGAACGACATCATGCCTTTGACTACATGCTTGAAAAAGTTGGAACATTCCAAAGGAGGAAAGAAGGATTTCCTGCATTTGGAAGATGTGCTCTTGAACTGTATGATTGGACATGTGGTGAGATGATTAGAGACTAAAGGACAGAGAGTTTGGACAATGGTGGGTAATTGGGGTTTCTTACATGTTTATCTTGCACTACATATCTAGGTGACCCCTTTGTTTAGTAATAAAGTCTGCCCTCTTTAAGAGTCTGCTCTGACTTTGAATGATCCGGTTTGGAATTACATAACTAGGTGACTGTGGTTGGCAAAAATCCACACTGTATAAAGTATTCAAGTCCTTTTTTTCCTTCAGTCTGGAAGAGGTCTTGGGATAGCAGGCAAACTACATGCTTAAAATTTTTTTTCCTTGACTTGGGAGTCAGGGCAAGCAGTGTAGGTATTTGAATAACAAATGTGACTGGTCTGTGTAACTTTAAGAGTTAACAGAGGTTCCTGCCTGGTAGAGGCTTTTCCCTAGTTTAGGAAAACAGGAAAAAGGATTTTTAGGTAAAAAGAAAGAACTTTTCTTTTTAGGTATCAGGTGAACATTGCATTTAATTTTTTCGACAACTATAAGGCACAGACAGTGGCCAGCTTTGTGGAACAGAGCTTTAAGGTCCAGAGACACAGACAAGGCCATGGTAAAACCCTGAAAAGGGATCAGTATGCCTTTTGCAAAGAGATAGTCCACTGGGAAAATGAGTTCTGCAAGAGAAAGAAAAATCAAAAAGAAAAGAAAAGGAAGGGGTCTAAAATCCTGGGACCAGGTAGAAGGGGAGGACTGCTAGTCTTCCAGAGCCAAATTTCAGGAAGAGGAAGCTGGGGTGGGATCCTCTGGATGAGCCTTAGGAGCAACTTAGCCAATAGGACCTCCCCCTATTAGGAGCACTGGAAGTGCCCAGGAACTAATTGGCTCAGATAGCCAATTAAAATCACCCTATAGGAGCCTCAACTACAGCTAACAATGGGGGGCCCAGACATTGGACTTTCTGGTTGACATAGGAGCTACTTATTCAGTACTAAGGTGGTAACATCAACTTCTTCAAAAGTTGTCACTGCAACAGGCATTTCTGGAAATCCAGAAAACCAACACTTCCTAAAAGCTCTAGTGTGCAGTGGGGAAGACACAGTTTCAACCCACACATTTCTGCATATACTTGATAGTCTAATTCTCCTTTGGAGAACCTCAACCAGGTTATTGTCTGATCTCTGGATCAGGGTAGCCAGTTTCCCAAAATTGACAGCTTTGCATGATGCCGCCTGTGTTCCCACCGGGAGGCTGGTCAGTGTACAATCCTTGTTGCCCTGCCCAGAGAGTGCTTAGGGCCATCCTCTGTGTAACAGGTTTGGTAGCCCCATGAGGGGTCCGTCCTCAGGACAGCCTTGGCACCTATGGGGAGGGAGGGATGCATCTGAGGGACAGTATTAGCATGGGCTTCTGCAGCTTGCAAGACCCTCTCTCTCTCATTCAGGGTCAGACTAGAGGACAGGATGGCATGACTACCATGCCAGGTGAGGGTAAAGGCCTATGGCAGATATCTGAATCTTTAGAGTAGGTGGTGGGATACCCAAAGAAAGAACCAAGATGGTGCTTGATCTCAGGCAGATCTGGGAGAGAAGGGAAGATGAACAGAGACAACTCCAGAGGATCTGACAACCTCAGGGAGATGGAAGAGGAGAGTGGGAGGGTTTTGGGTTGGAGGAGGGCCCTGAGAATGAGAATGGTCCTAGATGAGAGAGGGGGGAGAAGAAGTGGGGAGAGAGCCTGCTGGGGAAGGAGGAGAAGATTAACTTTCAGAAGAGGCAAAGGCAGCTGGCAAGGGGGAGGGAAAAGAGCAGGAGCTGAGGAAGGTGGACAGGAAAGGCAGCTAATCCTCCAGAGCCAAATTGCAGGAAGAAGGAGCAGCTGCTGGAAAGACTGGATTCTTCATCCTAGCTCAGGTCTACTGAGGTTGGAGTAAACCGGAGGGTGACACCTCCCCAGCCTGGCAGAAGTGATCACCCCCTGCCCACCTGGAGGCAGAGGCCAGGTTCCCCAACCTGAGATCCCTGGACCCAGAGTCCCTGAAACCCTGAGGTCCTAGTGCTATAGGACTCACCCTTGCTCCCCAGCCCCACCAGTAGCCTGGGCTGCGGTGTGGGTGCTCTAAGCACTTCCTTTACCAAGCCCTTCTTTGGTGGCATCTGGCCAAATCCACCAGGCCTGCCCTCAGCAACCCCTGGTCACCACGGGCCTGCCATTCTGGCATCCAACTCCACACCCGCCACTCTCCCACCATATGCCAGCCTCTCTCCCACCATGGCTCCTTGCCACCGCAAGCTCACTCTTCCAGGAGGCTTCCCCTGGCTAGGCCACATGGGCTTGTTCTCTCAGTCCACTAGTCTCATCTCTTTCCCCCCTCTCTCCTCTCTCCTCCCTTTTTATATGCCCACTCTTCCTACTTCCCATTTTCTCTTGTGGGTCTTTCAGAACCCACCCACCAGGGCAATTTTTAACTGCATCACTACCCTCTATCAGCTTTATATAGCCTACTATGGACATTGAAGCTGAGATGCCTCCATTAAACCCTACACACTTTTTATCCTGATGGCAACTCAGAAGGGGGTTTGTTTGGGAAATAAGGGAGACAATACAACCCTACAAATGTGACCAATATTGTACAATAATTACAAAATAAAAAATTTTAGAAAAAGAATTGTACTCAGGCAGTGGGACATATCCTTGACCTCCTGTGTGTCAGGGCGGCCTGTCTGGGCTGGTTCTGGGGGCATTCCTAAGGAGCTGAGCTTCTGTGTCTCCATTGCCTCAGGGAGTTTCCTGAGAGGAAAGTAAGTAGCTTGAGCCCCAGGCTCTGGGTGTGCAGTGAGACAGGGCTGGGTGCCCGGCTCTGGGGGACACAGAACACTGGGTGATGCTCCCTTGTCCACAAGTCTCTGTGAAGCTCCTAGGAGCCACCTGCATGGTGGTATCAGGGCCTCTGGGGCCTGCAGCTGGAATGTTTCCCCAGGCGTTGCCTGGCTGATGGGGGACAGTGATTCAGGCCATTGCCCTTTTCCTTGGTGCTGGAGTGACCCAGGCTGGAGTAAGGCCTGGACAGGTTTGACCATGGGGAAGGGCAGCCCTCAGATCAGCAAGGGACATAGGGTCTGGGTGGGACTTGGGCTCCCAGGAATGCAGAAGGTAACGCAGAACAGCAGCTTCTCACTCACTGCTGGCAGCATCATGGTCTTCTGGCTCATCTCATGCTTCACCATCATTGGGGTCTCCTCAGGTGAGTGTCATTCCCTGGGGACCCTCCTCGGGCTGGGGTAGCCTAGGAGAGGCTACTGAGCCTACAGAGACTCCACATCATATCGCTCTGGAGGATTGAGGGGTATGTTGGGTTGGGCTCAACCTGAGGTTTGAACTCCTCAAATACCCCCCAAATACCTGGACTCAGTGTGCCAACAGCTCACATGACTTTGCAGGGGAGGGCAACGCTTCTGGGCTCTGAGTCTCAGGGCTGTGCTAGGTGTAGAGCAGAACCATCTGGGTCTCATGGGTTGGAGCCCAGGAAGCAGGTCAGGTGCTCAGGTATTGCCAGAGGGTCAGGAAGAGGATGAGCAGAAGTGGCCCCCAAGCAGTCTCATGATTATTTGTAGTGTGACACTGCTAAGGGGTTAGATTCCAAAACAAAAACCAAAGTATGATATCAGCTTTATCTACTCAGAATTGAGCCCATCACCTTCCCTAGACTTCAGATACAGTTTTCTGTGATGCCCTATGGGGATCAGCAGGCCCCTGGTTCTCCTTCTCTCCTGGGGATAACCTCTGCAGAAACCCTGCTTGTCATTTCTGCCCCAGGTCCCACACGTCCTGCCAAGTGATAAACTCAGAACATCGGATACCTCCATATCTATGACCTCATTTCTCTGTCTCCCCTGCTGTGTGTCAGAGTTCATGTACCTCCTGATGGGGCCCACGGTTCCCCCAATCTCTGACTAGGAAGCGCTCTGCACGGTGAGCCCTCCTGGGTCCTTCTTGGGGATTTTCCATGAATATAAGATCATATGAGCTTGAGGCCATGCATGGGGTCACTGTGATGAAGGAGTGACCATCCATGTCCCTGTGCTATGGCAGGGGCAAGAGGTGCCTGGAGCTGGGCTGGGGGATTCAGGGAGCAACCTGGCAGCTGGGAGGGATCACACCTGCCCCTCTTCTTTCTGTGGCTGTGTCCTTACTCCTGAGAGCTGTTGAGGATCCTATGTTCTGACCCAGCACAAGTGTCCTGTGCACACCGGGGACCCTGTGTGTGCTCCTTACCTGGACAGTGCTGTCTCTGTTTTCTGTGACCTTTTGTTCCCTTTCTGGCAGGCACCAGAGTCACATTTTATTAAATACTTGAGAAATTCGATGTTATGCAATTTGAGCTTCTGAAGTTCAGGTGGATCCAGAATTACATATGGGAACTGGTCAAACTCCACAGGCTGGTGATCGAATGGGGGATTATCTGCTAGCTTAGGGGTCTCTGTTTTCAATCTCCACCTCTGCCCCCAACAGACTCCTTGTCAAGCAGTATCTGTGAGGGGAGCAGTGCTTGCTCCCCATTTCTTGGGGAAGTTATCCTGGGAGATTCAGGGGGGCTGAACTCTCCCAGCAGGGACCCAGGGGCAAGAAAACCTGATTTTTTATCCTGTGCCTGCTCCCCTGGGCAGGAGGACCTGGATGGAGCTGCCTGTCTCTTTGCTTTCCTGGAGGCATCAGGCAGGGGGTTATCTTCCAGGAGGAGGGAGTATGACCATGGGGCCATGTGCTGCCTGAGGCTGTAGCCAGTTCCTGCAGACTGACTGACTTCAACCCACTTCAACATCCCCCCTGTGACCCACAGGCCATGGGGAACCTTCCAGTCTCCCAGAGCTGAGCATCATGCCCAGGATCATCAATGGGAAGGATGCTTACGTTGGTGCCTGGCCCTGGCACGTGACACTGCTGGTGAGGACATGGCACATGAGCTATTGGCCATTCAGGGAATAGCCGGTACCCAGCTGGTGTGACTGGTGTCCTCTCAATGTCTTCCTACAGAGTCAGAGTGGAAAACCCCATTGTGGGGGCTCCCTGATCAACGACAACTGGATGATCACCGCCGCCCACTGCAATTTCACGTGAGACCCAGCAGGGGACCTGGGGACAAGGGAGGGTTGTGGTCTGTCTTATGCATCTTAACCCTCCTGCTCTCTCTAGGAGAGCTTATAGGCCTGTGCTTGGACTGCATGACCGACGCTCACCTGATAACACCCAGGAAATGAGGATTGCCCAGGTGCACCTGACCTTACTAGATGACCTTGGAGGCAGATGAGGTTTTGTGCAGAGGGGGAGGGAGAAGCCCCTTTAGAGCTCGACAGGAGCCAGCAGATGGAGATCACTGTTCTGATCCCTGCATGTTCGTCCCCAGAATAGGACACCACAATTCATCGGTCTGAACTCTTCCTCCTGCTTCTCACCCACAGATCATTAGGCACCCCATGTTCAACCGCATCACTCACTACAGTGACATCGCTCTGCTGAAACTGAGGCCAGGGGCTCATTTCAACAGCAAAGTATCCCCAGTTCCCCTGCCCCATGCGGATGACCAGTTCCTCCCCAGGATCTCATGCAAAATTATGGGCTGGGGGCTCACCGACATTAATAGTGAGTGACCCTGGGCTGGCTCCTCAGGAGGTGGTGCAGTGTCAGGCAGGCAGAACAGCCAGGAGCACCCATTTGTTCCACCTGTGTTTATGTAAATATGAGCGAGTCCTGACTGTGTCATTGTCTGTACTACACTATGTGCGTGCAAACCTGCCCTAATGCATGGACACAAGAGCGTGATATCCTTGAGCTTCTGGGTTCTGTAGACAGAGCTCTGTGCAATAGCCCTGCCCCTCTCAGACCCAACCGCCCATCCTTGCTGCCCCAGTTCTGAGTGTTGGGTTTACACCTGCCATCTGGCCTGTCTGGTGTCAGGATCTAGAGTGGACTCAGGTTCAAGTCCAACCTCATGCCCCCTTAACTTGGGGCAGCTCTGCCATCTTGTGTTCCCAGCACCATGCCTTTGCACGCAAGTAGGTGCAGGGAAGGTGAAAGAGATGGAGATCCTGTCACCCCAGCATGGGGTCAGCAAGCATAGAACAGTCCCCTTCCCTTGGAGGTAGCCTTATCCAAAAGTCCAGGTAGCATTCTCATTTGGGCTGGCAGAACAAGGCCATTCTTGGCTGAATGGGCAGGGCTGTGCCATACTCTGTGTTGGAATACCAGCTGGCCCCCTGGCATGGAGGCACAAGGAGAGTGAGTTCTCAGGCTCTGAGGTCTTTTCCTGCAGAGCTGTGGTCCTGGATCTGGTGGTGCTGGAGGAAGTGAAGGGTCAGGGATGGCTTCTGGCACATCCAGTCAACTCTGCTAGGAGGTTAAGTTTCCAACCCACCAACCCAGCTGGGGCTTTTTTTTCCAGGCACGATGCCCTTCAAGCTGCAGGACACTTCCGTGGTTATTTTGGACAATGACCTATGCAATATCTTCTATCGTCACCTGAACCCCAATGTCATGTTATGTGCTGGGCGCAGAGGTGTCAGCCCACACCGTGTAAATATTTCTCTGGGCCAGCCCCATATGACAAAACATCAGCTGGAGACTGACTCCTTGTCCCAGTTCCAGGTGCCCTCTCCCCTTGATCTGTGTCCGTGGAGGCAGCACTAGCACTGACACCAGCTCTCTGATAGTCTGTCCATGCCTGGGGTACTCTCCTGGGGCTCTACACTATCAGGGCAGCTGCCTGGCTTGGCTATTTCCAGCTGATGGGTAGACATCAGTGCAGCTGCTGCTTCCCAGCACCAAAGCCCATTCAGAGATGGGCAACCATAGAAAAGGGTTCTCTGCTGAGCACAGGGCCCCCGGGCATTTCTCGGCAACACATGATGGGTCTGTTCAGTACCCAGGTTCTGCCATGTAGTCAGTCTGCAGACAGGCCCCTTTTCCTCCCATAGGGTGATTCCGGTGGCTCCCTGGTCTGCCAGAAGAATGGAGTTTGGATCCAGGCAGGCATCATATCTTACAGTCGTAATTCCAACCTCATCCTGAGACCTTTTGTGGTGACACGTGTCACTGCATTCATACCCTGGATTGAGGAGACCCTGGCTAACAATTGATCCATCCTGATCCACCCATTGCGGCGCCCTTCTCCTCAATATAAGCCTCTGTACAGAAGCCCTGACTTCTTGTTTTCTCTGACCTGGATCTCTGACCTGGGCTGCAATGTCCCTGTCAACCACCAGGGTGTGACGTGAGTCCCTTCCTTTCCAGGCTGCAGTTCCCAGCAGCCCCTGTTTCCCAGGGAGCTGAGGCTTTTAGATCTGGGCCTCCCTGCTCAGGAAGAACATGGGCTGGACTCCAAGACCACCTCTTGCAGCCTCATGTCCATCCTGGTTTCTGCCTTTGGGTAGCTGTGAAATGCGGGAGTGCTCCAGGCAGGCCATGTAGTGTTCCTCCCAGCAGGGTGGGCACTGGGATCTAGAGGTCCCCCCAAATCAGGCTTGTCCCTCCCTACCTTCTGTAGCACCTCTCTGCCCTGAATCCTGCACACCCACCCAAACCCTCCCTGCAGGCTTCACCCTCCCTGCTCTACCCAGGCCTGTACTCAACATTCTCTCCTGACCAGCTGGGAACATCATCTCAGGCCATGCATCAGTCACTCCTATCCCTTGGATCGCCTATTTCTTTTCCTTCCTGTTATATCCTTTTCTCTTTTTTAGGAGAAGTTGTTGCATAACAATATACATTTAGTATTTTTTATTAATTCCTTGATTTTTCACATCATTGTATTCTCCAAGTTTCTCCCACCACCACATCACCTGTGAATGATCTGCTTGATATCTTGTGCCCATCCTTCTCCTGATTTCTCCTGCCTCCCCGCCTCCCTAGCTGTATGCTTTAGTTCTGTTGTCAGTTGTTAGTTTTAACTTTTTCTTGTCTTTTTGTTTGTTTTCCTATATCCCACATGTAAACAGACCATCGAGTATTTCTCTTCTTCCTTCTGATGTATTTCTGTTATTACTTTAATATTATTGCTTTATATTGGACAAAAGTGCCACTACTTTAAAATCCCACAGTTTCACAAGTATCATGGTTCAAGTAGCTGAAATAGATTAAAACAGAAAGGACATCTGAATGAAGCCTTAACACTAGCAGGGTCAGTGGTATTTGTGCCTGGTTTGTCTCTCCTGAAGTAGCCCACACCCTATACTGGCAGATATTTTTGTTTTCCTTGTATCTGTGCCCCTTTTATTTAGAACAGTGCTCAGCACACAGTCGGTGCCCAATATGTGTGAGCTGAATGAATGACTCATAATGATTAAAAATTTTTTGAAGAGATCCTGAAGTAATCTATATAAAATCCATAGCAGGGCCTGACATATACAAACAATTAAAAATATGCTTAGGTCACTGCTTATTGCTATAATTATTATTATTATTTGTAGGTGCAGTAGATAGGCATTTGGGCCAAATGCTGTTAAAATTAATAGGGACTGGGAGGAGGAGAAAAAGTCATCTGCAACAGAAATCAGGTAGTAAAACAAGCAAAACAGGGTACTTAACAAAACTTACAAACAGAAGCAATTGGCCCTCTAAAGGCAGCTACTCCTTAAGTTTTAGGTTCATCCCAGCCAGAGCAAGTGGTTCCAAGAGCACATAAACCTTAAGAGGAGGTAAAAAGTGATTTACATTTTAAAGGATGAAATAAACAAAAGTCACCAAGGGTACAAAGGACCCTCTTTGATGATCTTACTCACCAGTTCAGTCTCTGGTCCAAAAACTGCACATGACTGTTCAGCAATGTGCATCCACAAAATGACGGCCATTTCACCTTTAAGTCAGAAGAAGGTACAAAGATGGCACCATGGTTTCTTCTTCCAAAGGCACAGATATTCACTTCTAGTCAGAAGACACCAAAATAGCACCAGTGGTCCTTCAAAAGTAGGAGATTCAGATCCAATGAAGAAACCTGAATGGCATCTTCAATTCTTTTCCAACAGGCACAGCTCTGGCATTCTTTCAGCTTCAACTGTAACATGGCCTAGAATCATCAAGACTCACTCGATACAACAGCAGCAACCACTTCAGAGGTCTCATGACGAAAACGGCAACACAGCAAGTTCTCTTCAGGTCTTCAGAAAATTTCTAAGCTTTGTAACTTCTTTTTTTCTATATAATTTTTTATTTTTGAATTTTGTACAATACATGATTGCAAATGTGACTGAAGCCTCCAACCAACAAGCCAAAGGGGAGAAACGGCACTTTTTAAATGCAGCTCTTGTTGCCCAGATTCTTTCAGATTTTTGCAACGCATGTATAGTGGTTGCTAGTCAAAAGCAATTTAAACAACAGGGTTTTATTAACAAGAAAAATTAACCGATAAAGCAGAAAGTCATACAAAAAGACCATGAATGCCATGAATGGTCATTTATCTTACCCCAGTTACCATTTTCAGTACCAAAGGCCCCAAAGACACATGTCCAAGATGGTGCCCTATTTGCCCCTCAGAGTTGAGACAGGTATTGTGCAAAATCCAGTCATTCTTTTTTCATCTTCTTTTTACTTCTTTCTCCAGTGTTCTGAACTATTCAGTTTCTCCAAGGCTCTTCAAACTTCTTCAACAAATGCTGATGCAAAATCAGCTTTCCGAATCCCTGGCTATCTCCATGTACTAACTAGCTCACTCTTCCAGGGGACTTTCACCCAGCCTGGCCACTCAGATTTCTCTTTACCAGCCTGCCATTCCCATGTCTCTTTCCTTCCCCAAAATCTTTCAGTCTCTCTTTCTTTTTATGAATTTTTCTTGCACCTTCTCCCCTTAAGAAAACCAGAGTTTCCAATTTTCCCTTACACACCCTGCTGGTGATTTTTTTCTCTTTCCCACTTGAGCCTTCAAACAATAGCCTCAGGGTGATAGTTTTGCATATGAACCAGGGCTGCCCAAGGTTTGCAAGGAAGCACCCTTATACAGTTTAGTCTATTCTTAACCTCTGTGTTATTCAGATATGGCTATGGCGACAATGGCTATGGCAACAATGGCTATATGGCTATATGGCTATGGCATATGGCTATATGGCTATATGGCTATGGCATATGGCTATATGGCTATGGCATATGGCTATATGGCTATGGCAACAATGCCTACCTTTATTTTTCTCTCCATAGTATACATATTTTTTTTTATTAATTGCATATGCACACACACTCATATATATATATATATATATATATAAAACATCTTGTCTAACCTGAGGTTCTCCCATCACCTTGTCACCAGTGAATCATCTTTATCTTTTGTGCCCTTCCCCCTCCCCCAATTTTACTCTCCTCCCTCTCTTTTGCTCTATGCTTCAATTCTGTTGGCAGTTTTAAATTATTCTTGTCTGGGCTGGGCACAGTGGCTCGTGCCTGTAAGCTTCAGCCTATGAAGAGGCTGGGGCTAGGGATCATGGTTCAAGTCCCGCCTGGGGCCCGTAGCAAGACGTAGTTCCAAAAAATAGCTGGGCGTGGTGGTGCATGCCTGTAATCCCAGCTACCTGGGAAGCTGAGGCTGGGGATTCCTTGAGTCTGTGGTACCCCAGGCAACAAGAGCCTGTGGTTCCAAGGGCAAAAATAGAGAGACCTAGTCTAAAAAAAAACATTATTCTTGTCTGTTTATTTGTTTTCCGTGTATCCCTCATGTGAGACCATCCCATATTTCTCTACTTTCTGGCTTATTTCTACTGACGTAATTCCTTCTAGCTCCAGTCATGTTGCTGCAAATGACTTAAGTTTGTCTTCTTTGATTGATGAATAATACTCCACTGTGTGGATATACCACATCTTTTTCAGTCATTGATGAGTTTTTGGACATTGGGGTTGTTTTCATGTACTGGGCAATGCCTAAGTTTTATGAACAAATAAAACTGTCCATGTTGGGGTCATGGCTTCAAATCTAGAAGCCAGTGGAGGGGGGGGCTGCAGGGAGACAGGGTACCATAGAACTCCCAGAAGTAGTCAACAGCCTATGCTGAAGGCACACTCACTGCATATTCATAGTCTTTGTTTAACATACCATAAATAGCCAGTCATAGAAGAGCTGTGCAGTTTCTTTGAAGTATGATGTCCTCCATTCTTGAATAGCTGGTTGATTTGAGAAAGTGCATATGAAAGAGTCAGTCCTTGTCCTTTGCTATTTTTTAATTCCTTGGCATGTGGCAGGCAAAGAACCTGAAATTTCCCACAGCCTTCAGTGTGGATGACTCTGGAGACCAGCCAGCTTGCCTGTATAGGGGACAAGCCACCATTCATCTCGTTAGCACACAAAGGACACTTTGCACTCATGTTCCTGGGTTTAGGAGCTGTGTGCCAGGACCAAATGTACAGTTCCCATGATGCCGTATATCCTAATTAGGAACCTACACACCAGAAATGTTACCTCAAATGTGGTCATTCAAATCTGGTTGTATGAAAACTTTCTGTATTAGAAAGCTCATAATTTCAATATCAAAGTGATACAGGGTTGTGAGTGACACAGTTGAAGATTGTATTGGCATCCAAAATACCCTGGTTGGTGGGGTCTGAGAGAAAGACGTGTGAGAAGAAGTGAGAATTGTCAAAAGGCAGATTTAAAAAAAGGAGCAAGGATGGGGGGGAAGCAAAGGAAGGAGACAAGAATGTTGAACTGAGAGAACAGGCCCACATGGCCTGGCCAGGCTAGGCCTCCTAAAAGAGTGAGCTGGAGGTAGCCAAGAGCCATTGTGACCAGTAGAAGAGTGGCCAGTGTGGAGAATGTGACAGCGAAGTCAGGACCTGACTCAGGAGTTTATTTTTTGCAAGGATCAGGTGGAATCAACTTGTTCATCAGGTGCCATACTGATTGGGGCAAGACACAGCACAGTTGGAGGTAGGGCAAATAGGTCCCCACTCCTTTCCAAGCAGCAGGAGGCTTGGGAGACTTAGAGGATGCCTGGCTGGCTTTGATATTTTGGCAAGAGTCAGTGTGGCAGGGCATAAATTTAACACAAACCCCAACACGTAATAAATGCCGTATACATTGCTCCAGTTATTATCAGTTACTGGTGTATTAAATCCTTGGCCACATGTTCAGAGCTTCTTCTTCTATTATAATACCAGAGCTGGTCATGCATCTCCTGAGCCTCCTGAATGCTCCCACTGGGCAAGGAGTGGTGGCCTTCTCTCCCAGGCCTTATTAAATGATACACTCCATGTGGTGGAAGGACAGATTATCTATAGAATTAAAAGCTACAGAACAGCTGTAGCTTTTTCAGGACAGGTGAGCAGAGCCATCCTGATTAAGGCAAGATGCAGGTGCAGTTAGCGGCATGGCAAGTAGGCCCCCACTCCTTGTCCAGCAGGAGGGTTCAGGAGGCTCAGAAGATGCCTGGCTGGGTCTCATATATTGACAATGAAATCGGGCGAAAAGAAAAAAAGGCTTTTTGACTTAAACTTGAAACACACATCTGCCTGCTTTTCTCCCTAGGAAGCAGGTTACAAAACTGTTCATTAGCATTTTCACTGACCACTTATTGATATGCAAAAGCTAACCAGCTGCTTCTCAACTCCCAGCTCCAAAACTGCAGAAGAACATTTTTCAAGCCAAAACAAGACTCTTAGAGTGGAGATTAATTTATTACTAAATAAAATGAATTCCTGATTATTTAACTATAGAAAGAAGCATATAAGAAAAATTCTGATTATTCCAACATTGTCCAAAATTTTCCTCAACATTGCCCAAAACCCTCAGTTCTTTAGTCCTGTTTACCTCACGATTTGTACAATCCTTCAGAGTTCATTTACATGTGCTTGAAGAATAGACATCTTTCTTTGGCATGCTCCAGTTCTTCCAAGCAGACAGTTGATGTGTCTTCTCCTTGTTGTCTTCCTCCAGGCAGTAGAAAGAAACTCCATAGTACAGGAACCAACAAAGTTCATTTTCTGCTCAGGCCTGGTTCACATGGCCTCTTCAGAAACATCCAGGTCAAACTCATCAAGACAAACTCCTTGGAACAAATATAGCCTCTTCAATAAATGGTGCTGGGAAAACTGGTCTAAGATATGCAAAAAAATGGACCAAGAAAACTCCCTCACACCATGTACAAAAATCAATTCAAAATGGATAAAAGACTTAGGTATTAGACCTGAAACCATAACATACATAGAGGAAAACTTGGGCAAAACTCTCCAGGAATTACAGTTCAGAAATCCCTTTCTAAAAACATCTGCAGAAGGCAAAAAATGAAGGAAAACATAAACAGATGGGACTACATCAAACTGAAAAGCTTCTGTACAGCAAAAGAGACAACAGAAAAAACTAAACAACCTAAATGCCCCAAAACAGAGGACTGGATGAAAAAATTGTGGTATATATACACGATGGAATATTACTCATCAATTAAAAATGACAAATTTGAAGACTTCATAACAACATGGATGCATTTAGAAGAAATCATATTAGCTGAAACAAGCCACAAAGAAAAAGGCAGAAACCAAATGGTTTCACTAATATATGGGA